>PNEQ01115366.1:0-32697 GCA_003012365.1 Medauroidea extradentata
TCATGTTTCGGATATGCTGGCTGTCACGTCGGCCGCCCTCGAAGGGTTAAGACGCAGTTGGGACAGGTATCTATGACGTAGGTTCGGCGGTTTTCCCACTATGAGCCACCCGGGCTTTGAGTCATCGGCCAGCCCTCAAGGTGTTACGAAACAGCCGCCGACCACTGGCCTCCAGGAACATGGCACGCAACAGTATATTTAAATTGTTAACGTGTCGACCCTGTCGTGGATAAACGTACACAGAAAGTATTTGCAACAACAGTTAAAGTGCCACTGGGTTTCCTCGATCCCGTCCTTATGCTGTTTTGCTGCATGCATTTCTTATATAACTGCCCTGAAACCTTGCTGTTAAACGCTGACGTATCTCTACATTTCAAAACACCCAATACATATTCATTTAATACAAGATGATGGGACAGAGGATAATTTGCCTGAAGGACTCTGCCTATCTAATTTGCAGCCACGGGTTGAAGTGCGAAAAAAATTAATCTTTAAAATAATTTTCAACAGACCAATTTAAATGATAACTTGCTAGAAAATGTTATAAGTCACGTTTATTCAGAAATTTTGTGATAGTCGATAGTATTGATTTTTCTTTAAAATCAATATATATTTATTCGAATAGTATTTTTATTTTGGAGAAATATAAATTTCAAATTGCATTAAGCTATTAAGTACTGCATTTACCGGAATGGAAGACGAACCAGAATTTAAGACTACCACAGAGGATACTAAGAATGGCAGGCAGTGGCCACTAGGGTAACAAAATACATCAAAGACAGAGGTACAAGTACTTACAGATGAAACTTGCAAACAGGTACACACACAAGGAGAGACAAGATACATTTTTTGTACGAAAACGCGGTCGGAATACTAAATGTCACCTTCGTATTAAATATTTTGGGCTTGGGAGTGACATAAGTACATATTCTGACATTTTTTTAAAATTTATGTTGATGTTTTCTTTTCAATTCATCGGCAATGAAAAACTCGTTCAGTAAAACAAACACGTCTGAATATGTAACGGTTTGGTGAGATGCCATAGATTGAAAATATTCATGTTGTTCTTTGTCTACGGAGCATAAAAGTGGTTTTTTATTTTTTTTAGTTGGAATGAGTCACCTTTGAAATTGGTCAGATGAGAAGTGAATGAGCCAAAATTCAGATACGAGATTAGTTTGAATAGGAAGCTATTGTGAAAGTGCTAGTCACCTGTGTAGACATTGGTGAGGGTCGTACGAGAGCCGCTAGAGTTCTGTACAGCTGAGCGAGACAGAGCACCAGAACCTGGGTAGGCCTGCACGAAGGAGTTGCCGATGTTACACATACCCAGTGCGAACAACTCTTGTGTCGCGTCCACAGCCTTGCCATTTGCTGCAACAATAACACACACAACACTCCATTAACGAGCAATAGTAACAAATAAATACTTCATTGTTCCAGGTTCCTTTTGTTACAATAAATATTATCTCTTTAATCTTGCCTGTAACACGTTAGTGGGTGACACAAACATGGAGATGTTAATTAGGTTTTCTACAGCAAACCAGAAAGAAATGCACATATTATGTGACCCCGTATTCTAGCAGGCAGAATGTTGTTTATAATTCAGTATGTGGGGGCATGTTGTTGAGTGATCGCGTGGGGCCAGGGAAGAAAAGTGTTTGAGAGTGGAGGGGTACTCACAGAAGGCCTTGCAGACGGCAATGTTCTCCAGCAGACCGACGAGGGGCAGCACCAGTAGGCCGGAACCTAAGGTGGATGCCATCTCGACAAAGTCTGCAGTATAGTTGCCAGACGTGTAGCTGAAGGGAGGTGGCTGGAAGGACGGCAGACCCGCAGGGATGTAGCCTGCAACATATACAACCCTCAACACACCCTCCCTACTTGCTAACACACCCATCAACCTTTCTATTACATTCCAATAAACACTACAAATATGTGACACAAAAACCAAAACTTTCAGCAGATGCTGTCAGAGTTGGCCTTTTTAGCATCATATAGTATAGGTGTGTGTATTTGTGTGAATGTTTTTGTAGTATACATACACGTACATGATATTGACTTGTGATTATGGAGAAGTAAATAAGTAACTTATAGTTTATTTTTGATTGTTTTGTTCGTAAAACATTAGATACATACTCAAATTTAATGCTTGTGTAATAAATTTATGCAGGAATTCTAAAAACTTACAAACTCTTTTTTTTTTGTATAGTCTTATGTCAAATCTACATCTCTCTTTATAAAACTTAGAGATAATTATAATGACGGAAAAACCATGAGCTGCCTAAACTCGCAAATGTGATTATGTTTTCGTTTGAAACATATGAAAATATTGTTTTTACTAACATGACTTGTGTCTCAGATGAAGTGAAAAATAATTTCAAGAAGAATTTCCTGCTTCATTTGTTCACTTTTATTTATGTTTCTTATATGAGTGATTTCCCTAAACAATACATTACTTGCGGACCGTTACTTATATCCGATTAAGAAAACTATTGTGTTTATCTACCATGAACTTGGGTTACATGAGACAGCAGAAAAATTTGGGACACTTTTTTGGAATTTTTATTTCAAACACGGCATCCAAAAGAGTAAGAATAAACTCAAGTAACCATTCTAGAAAATTACCCATTTTGAATAGTCAGTATGTTTTCTTCATCCACAGCTGCAATTATAAAATAAAATTTCCTGAAAAATGACCTGCTGTCACAGTTAGTGGTATATATTTTAAATATGTACAGTAGAATCTCTTTCCTTAGTTTCTCAGGGGACTACCTAAATTTTCAGTACATGAAGAAATTCAATGGATCTGATATTGAAATGCAGACAAATAAAACATGGAACCACGGAATATGTACAATAGATGCCGACATTCAATACATCTGGGTTCAATACAAAGAGGTTCCACTGTACTTGTGTATGTACGTAAGATGTGTATCATCTCATACCTATGACGGTGAATGTAGATACAGTGCCCTCCATTGTCAGGTAGCCGATGAGTCCTCCAATAATCACCAATATGGCATTACGTGCAGTCCCTATCAGCCACATGGATTTGTTAAACACTCGCTGGAATAAAGTCTTCTGATCCTCTTCCTCAGGTCCTATCTTCACCGATGTTATCATCTGGAACAACAAGAATACGGAATGTTACCTACGCTGGATAGCGCTGCCAACTCTTCCACAACATTTAACGGCAAGGTAATATAATATATTAAGAGTTTGTGGACCTGGCGCATGTGTCGTACTTGGTACAGAAAGTATTTTTTCTTGTGTAACTATTACAAGTGTTTTCTATGTGTTTATCTACGAAAAGAAGACACACTTCAAACTGTGCCTCTATGATTTTAAAAATGACATCCTGTAAGTAAAAACATGATTTCAAAGCTCCTCAAAAGTGCTAAAAATGATTTTTTCACATTACTGTAGCTGAGAAAATATCAACTGTAATTGTAAAACAAAATCATTGAAACCTGCATTGGACTTTACCACATACTTTCCCCAAATAAAATAACAGGGTCATGTAAGTCTCATTAAAAAAAAAAAAAAAAAAAAAAAAAAAAAAAAAAAAAAAAAAAAAAAAAAAAAAAAACATTCTACAATAACACTGCACGATAGTTTCGTCGTTCGTGCCTAAAGGCGATGTTGGTGGTCATGTTGTATTTGACTTATTACCTTCCCCGTTTCCGTGCCTCAAACGTAAAAAAAAAAAAAAAAAAAAAAACATAGCGTCCATTAACACTTAAATGTCGCTTGCTTTAAACAACGGTTTAGTAATTAAATTTGAACAACATTGCAGCTGGGTTATCAATTTTTTAAAGATCCTAATACAAGTTTCTTCATAGTTCACTACTGTAATAATAATATCCACTCAAAGTAATTAAGCAACTAATATGAGGTGGGAATTTATATTCAGATATGCAACACTCAATGCAACATACTACAGACAAATAAAAATGCACATTTTTGTACGATACTTGTATCAATAAAAATTGCCAAATTAAAAAAAAGTAGTCTCGCAGTTCTGTGATAGTTAGTTGTTTCCAAAATATTTGGCAACATGGAAGTATTTATATTGTTATCAGTTTTGAAGTGATTTGACGACATGGAGTACTTAAAGAGTTTAAAATTGATATGGCAACACGGTAGTCCCTAGATCATTAACAGTACTGTAATTTGTGAGTGATCTGCCAATGCTGCCATCCAGATGGTCAGTACTAGACCTGACAACATCATAAAGTGGGTGTCTGTTAAGGGATTTACACAATTTAAAACTTAAACATTAAGACTTAAAGAGTAGGTCTTAGAATTTTTCCATCACATTGATTCGAACCGAAGCGTACACAGTTGAATTGTTACTGTTAGGCAGTGGAAATTGGAAGGTTAACCATTCAAAGTAAAGATCGTTATTCCCATGACGCCATTCGTATTTCACACGATAACCGCCATCTTGCTTTAACCTATAAAATACACACAAGTCGTGGCGTTTTCGCAGAAAAGGAGTGTCATTTGTTAGGTAGTTTAGGTTTTAATTGTAAGCAGAATCTCGTTTACATGCCTCACAGCGATTATTTCCTCATTATTTAACTAAATGTTTTTAGTCATACACTTGTGCATAAACAATTCAACCAGAAATACAACATTAGAAATCTGTTAATGTTGGCTGATCTTCGACAGTAACCTCGTTATAGTGTACACTCAATTTTTGCGACTCTACAGCTTACGTCTTAAATCTACTTTTGTTGCTTAAACTTTTAACTGTGTGAGTCCCTTTAAGAAAGGAGTTGGGAGGCTATCTCACCCTCATGACGAGCAGCACGGCGATGCAACTGGCGCCCATGACGGCGTCCCACAGCTTGGTGTTGGCCATGTTGCCGCCCAGACTGATCCACATGTCGACGAAGGTCTTACCAGAGGCGGTGATGCCAAGTAAGTCCTTCACCTGTGACGTGAAGATGATGAGCGCAGCGGCCGACGTGAAGCCAGACGACACAGGGCCGGAGATGAAGTCTATGATGAAGCCTGTAACACGACAACACTATATACTACACCTGGCCAAGCTCCCTACTCTGATGTACATTGTTGCCAGAACTGGCCATTATAGTTGCACACATGGTGAAGCAAAATTACACAAAAATACACGCACCTTCACTACCACAAATATACATTATTAGTAATCAAATAAAATAGCCTTTCTGAGACGAGAGTTATTTTTAAATAACTTTATCGTGTTAAGTTTATATAAAAATTTCATAATTAAAATAGCAACCCTAACCATCAAATAATGTAATTTATTGAATGTTAAAAATTTCACTTTGAATATATACAAATACAGCATTGTCATTTCGCAGTTAAGGCTACGAGAGAAAGAACTAAATAATAATGTTTGGATTTGGAGATAAATTAGTTAAATTGAAACTCTTGCCAGAAATAATCTTCAATGGGAGAGACTTCTAAAATACACAAAAATTACACAAAGGCATCACTACACAAAAATTACACACACCTGCCAGAATTACACACATTTTGTGTAGTTACAAACTCGCTATCATTGCTCCCGTCACGACTGTCAGTTGTTAGTGCATGTTTGATGACTCACCAAGTCCAAGTATCCCCATGAGCACCTGCACACAGCCAGTAAGGAAGCAGAGCAGCACGGAGTAGGCGGGGTTTAGTCCACTCGTCACCTGATACGTCAGCAGAGACATGATGGCAGTTGGTCCCATAGGCACGTCCTTGCAGCTGCCCAGGAAGATGTATATTAAGCAGCCGAGGAACGAGCTGTACAGTCCGTACTGCAAACACACACACTTACGTTCATGCCTCGCTCTGAGCGTACAAATAATGCCCAAGCAGTAGAAATAGCGAGTGCTAGCCTGTCTACCAACAATTAGATTCCTTTGTACTTTTAAAAAAAATATATATGAAAATAATGACAATTTGCGTCAAGCAAAGCAATTAAAAAAAACAGAAGGACTGTTTGCTTTTAACTATTTTAGCAAATTGCTCTAATTTCAGTGTAAGTTATTTATTTCGAGTAAGACACTTGGTTTTTGTTATTACAATGTTCCCGTAACTTGAGAATTCTGTCTTTGTCATGTTGCTATGGGAAAACTACAGAAGTTAAAAATGTTTACATGTGGAAAATATAGTCACATGTGACGTCTATAAAACGAACACTATGTCGTGCAACCATACGTGAACGCCCTTTTAAGAGCCGTATACAGCTCGCGCGTGGGCTGCGTTGCAGCGTGATATAAGGTTTTTTAAAAACGATATTACTAAACGTGCTTTCGATAGCTCTATCTAAGAAAAGAAAACACGTTTAAAACTATGCTTCATAATTTATGTTTAGATATTATACTTAGAAACCGTGTTTGAGGCACCTAAAAATGTCCAAAAACGGCTTTTCCAGACTGCTGACACGTAAAAAATGCCAATCAGAATCGTAAATCGGAAATTGAGAAGCATGTGCTGGGCTTATCATCGCACTTTTCGTAAATAAAAAAATTATGACATCGCTTAAGAGGCCGTTCTAGTGTTTCAGGCGCATGTATGCAACCCGCATTAACCCCGTATAAATCAAGGCTAATTTTATTGTCGCTGTAGCAATAAGAGTATTACACATATCAACATTATCTTCAAGTTTTATTAAAGTCGCAGTCGTGCTTATTTTCACTGCGTTCGCCGAAGTCAAGTGTAAAGGATGGTTGATTACATATCTTACAAAACTTTTTTTTTGTATCTCGTTGATAATGTAAACCTTATGTTATACTTGATTTTGCAGAAAGCAGCGAAAATTATAACTACTCTGACTTTGATAAAACGTTAAAATAATGTTGATACAGGCGGTTCGGAATAAACTGAGCACTCAAAAAAGCCCTGTTAAATTTCTCTTCGCAGCAAATTCGTATCTTTCCGCGCGCAACGTCTCAACGACGGGAAATGTCTAACCTCTCTGGACACGTCACTTAATGCTTGCGCGTTTAAGATAAATTGTTCAGTCGATAAGAACCTATATAGTTTGACAAAAAAGGTTTATTAACAATGTAAAAAATAGTTATGTCAAATTTAGTTCATTTTATTTCAGTACTGCTGTATTTAAATAGGAAAATACACGGAAGTACTTACTGCAATACGCTGCCAACCTTACAAGCAGTAAGGTAACTATTGTTAATGTTGAATCATATGCAGTAACGTCTAGTGGCTTTTTTCAAAGGTTAAATCTTTAGTGCTCACTTTATTCCGAACGACCTATATGTGTAATACTCTTATCGCTACAGCGACAATAAAATTAGCCTTGATTTATACGGTGTTAATGCGGGTTGCATACATGCGCCTGAAACACTGGAAAGGCCTCTTAAGGAGGGGGGGGGGGATTTCCCTGCAAAATTTTACTTGCTTTAAAGGGGTCCGCGGTGGCCTAGTGGTCAGACCATTCGCCTCCCACCAAGGCGAGACGGGTTCGATTCCTGGCGGGGTCTGTCCCCGAATTTTCGCATGTGGGAATCGTGCCGGACAATGCCGTTGGCCGGTGGGTTTTCTCGGGGATCTCCCGTTTCCCCCACCCATTCATTCTGGCGCTGCTCCATACTCATCTCATCTCACCACTCACCAGCGATGAAGACCTCGATGTTAAGCGCTGACCAAAATCTCTCTCACTCTCACTCACTTAGTTGCTTTAGTAATTTTTATATTTGTACGAGATTTGTCTTGTTATATTGGAAAATATTGTGACGCTTTTTTACAGCAATGACAGTTTTATAGCTTTCACAGTTTTCGTATAATGGCATGTCAAAGACAAAATATGTATGAAACGGTTTTATACAAGAAACTAAAACCAACTCACATACCAAACCCGAAAAAATTCACAGTGTATAACAACGATGTAGGCTATGATTTGACATATACAAAATCAAAAATAAAAAGTATTATTGTATTTTTAAAAAATTGCTGAAATTTTTACATTTTCATTTTAAAATTCAGTATTTCTTATTAAACACAAAAATATTTTATTATTTGTTTTTATGCATGTTAAATCAAAGCTAACAACATTGTTAAACACTGTGAATTTTTTCAGTTTGGTATGTCAGTTGGTTTTAGTGGCATACATAAAACCGCAAATTGCAAATTTTTAACGTTTACAACTCATTACGCAAAAACTATGAGAGATTCGCAAATTTCCTAAGAGGAAGATTTAATTACAATTCATGTCTAAAATAAGAAAAAAAATATCTGGTATAAATATAAAAATAATAAAGACTTTGAAAACTGAGGTGAACTGCGCCCTTAACATGGGAAATAGTACAAATCAAGAACTGTGGACCTACCTGAGCGGGAAGGTTGGCGACACTGGCATATGCGAGGGACTGCGGTATGACTGTGAGGCCTACAGTGAGTCCAGCCACCAAGTCTCCGACGGCGTCATCAGCGTTGTACTTAGGCAGCCAGGAGAAGATGGGCAGACGACGTCGCAGCATCTTCTTGGTGAAGATACTTCGAGTCTTCTTGCACATCCAGTCTGGCACGTCACGTAGACGTTCCCGAGTAGACTTGCGATCTTCCTCCATCTTCGCCACTGCAACAACACCGCACATCATTCATTAACGTTACACTCGAGCTCTCTCAGGCGCTTATGAAAACCTGGTAAGCGTAATCTACTCGGTAGTACTGATCTCATGATCAGATTTACTAAGTCGGTGGATGTTAAACGGTTTTTTTTCCGAGCGTACGAAAACTCCAAGAGTTGTTTGTTGTCGACCAATAAAAAAAAAACGGTGAAATCCGCAGATGCAATATGTATCAGTCGCCATAGACCACCTTCCGATAGAGCAGAATATCCTTTCATGCTGACGCAATATAAGTAAATGGCGTAGAAATTGCGTATTAGCGACGTATACTGTACAAAAATGCTAGAGTTTTCAACTGAAACGATATTTTATTTTGTGTACACACGAGGGAGGCTGAGTTTGTATACTTTTTACGCGCTGTTTCGTGTTTTCCGTCGGCTGGCCGCTGTCTATCCTGGTCCCGTGCAGGGTGAACCTGAGTGGATCTGCTAGAGAGATCAAGTTGAATATTACGAGATTTCGGACGGTGGTAGAATGTACTCGTACCAGGTTTTCGAACGACATTACAATAACTTCAGCTACATTGCGTGGATGAGGTAAGTTTTCTTAAGTGCCTCTGGTAATTCTGAACCTACGGCGCTACCTATCTGTCTAGCTCCATTCCTCTAATATTTCAAGAACGTATACTTAAAGCCACTGATTTTTCGTGAGAAGAATTATGCACCAATATGTTTCAATGCTTATGTGCACATCTGTAGGTTTGTTTCGTGGTCAATGATAGGATGTTTTTAACTCTCAGAGTCTAGGGATTCTACCAGCAAATCACAGACGTGTGGTGTCTCAGTAATATTATTCTGGTTGGCTCAGTCAAATGAGCAACGCCTCCACACAAATTCACTCTACCCAGTTGCCATAAAGCAAAGCTGCGGATGTGTATCAAGACACTGAAACAAGTTCGTACAAAATTATGTTTGCAAAAATCAGTGTCTGCACGCACACATTTATTACTTGCCCCCTTCCCTCATTTCTCTTAAAACCACTTAGCTGTGGTTTAAGTGCTTTCAAATCGTCAAAAACTATTTTTTACTATTATTAACTCAGTTTATTTTTAGTGAAGTTATATTTAACGAGTACTACTGTAAGAAATAAGTAAAAAAATGAGAAAAACACACACACAAATTAATTCTGGGTAACTGTGAGAAACTGAATTTATGTTCTGTAATAACAAATTTAACAGTTTCGCTACAGTGCCGTTTTTCTCTGAATTTTACGATTGTTGACGGCACAAGTGAACGACAAAAACGTTTCATAAATATTCATAAATGCGCTTGCATATAGTTATAGCTTATTTGTATGATGAAACTGATAGCTTTAAATAATTGTCCTATTCCAGAGAACTTCTTCATACAGTAACTATGACTCCAAGTTACACTCTAAGCAGTGTATACCATTCTAATTTTTTTTATTTCCAGCGCCCAATACTCATTGTTAAAATGTGCACAGTAATAACACATAACATATATATATATATATATATATAAAATTTTTTTTTCAATTTGCTCTCATGATTTTATCACATTCCCTTCGATTGGACGTAACAAAAAGTAGAATGCATGTAAAACTAAGGAACAATTTTTGGCACTTAAAAGTCTTAAGTTTGTTCAAGTGGGGAAACATTACAGTTTTATATTTGTATAAAATAGTGTTAGTTTTATAGAAGTAACTTGGGAATACATTTCTCTCTTATGGAGAAAAAAATTTGCGTAGCCAGTTTTCCCGTAACGGCACTTCAAAGTAAAAATTTCCGTATTTTTACATAATACAAAACTAGAAAACCAACAAACATTATGAAGTTAAATAATTCACATTATAAGTACATGTTCCGAGGTACTACTTGAAGTATGTAAAACCCATTACAAAAAGGTCTCGTACTAAACATTTTTTAAAAAATTAGATAATTTTTGCTGCTTTTAGCAATTTTTTTTAAATACAAAAATATTATATGCTTATAGACGTAGAAAGTGACATGTAGTTTTGAATGGATTTTTTTTTTTTGCATTTCATTATGTTTACCTACTGGTTTTCAAATTTCAATTAAATAGAAATGTGCCAATTTTGAATTTTAAATGACATTATGTGTAAAATTATTGAGGTAATTTTTTTTTCGTAAGAAGAAAATGTACTTACAAGTATCGTCTACACGAATGTCAATTTTTCATACAAATATAAAATTATTATTTTTCCCCACTTGAACGCCTTTCAAGAACAAATTTTTTAGTTTTAAATTATAATAAAAATTGATCGCGGTTTGCTTAGCGACTACAGCACTCGCCTTCCACCGTAGTGACCTGGATTCGATTCCTGGATTCTCACATGTGGGAAAAGTGCCGGACTATGCCGCTGGTCGGCGGGTACTCACGGGAATCTCCCGTTTGCCCCGCCCTTTCATTCCGGTACTGCTCCATACTAAGCTCATGTCACACCTCACCAGGGCTGAAGACCTCGATGTAAGGTGCTGACCAATGTCTCTTCACTTCGCTACAATTCTCGGTCAGTGAGTAAAATGTTCATTTACCTCCCCGGGTGTACGGCTGTTGTTTCCTCATCACCATACTGTGGGAGAAAATGGCGAATGAGCGAGTCAGAGATTTTGGTCAGCGCGGAACATCGAGGTATTTAGCGCTGGCTATGTGTGACATGAGGTGAGAATGGAGCAGGGCGAGGTAAACGGGAGATCCCTGTGAATACCCGCCGACCAGCGGCATCGTCCGGCACGATTCCCCCATGCAAAAATCCGGAGACCGACCCCGCTGGGAATCGAACCCGGATTGCTTTGGCGGGAGAAGAAAATGTCGAACCACCGCAGTTCCATTGTTGCCTTAGGGCTGGCATCTCATCATTACAACTTACAATAACGAGGGTCACAACTGTTCAGTGGTTAGACCACTCGCCTTCCACCATGGCGATCCGGGTTCGATATCGGGCGGGGACGTTCCTGGGGTATTTTATATATGGGCGTAAGCATTGGTGGGTGGGTTTCTTTAGGGTTCTCCCTGTTTCTCCGCCCCTTGCATTCCGTCGCTCACCCGTCGTAGAACCTCACTTCATATCATGCATCAGGGTTAAGCAGGTGCTTACATGCGCCCAGCCAGAAGTCTGCTATCAGGAACCTTCCTCGTGTGCTATTTATGTTACTTGTCAAGTTTCCAGCTGGTTTTCAAACTATTAGACTGTATTAAAAATAATACATGTAGTTTCAGTATAGTTCCCGAGGGCCAGGTTATCTAGACTCGAACTGTACACTTACTGCTGGGCACCCCTAGGCATCTGTTTGTCTCGGAGAATGACATGACAAGAGGTTCTACAACAGAGAGGATCCGGAATGTCAAAGGCGGGTGAAATGGGGCCATTTTTGAGAAAACCCGCCGACCAGCGGCGTCGTCCGGCACGATTCCCCACGCGAGAATCTGGATCTACCTCGCCGGGATTCGAACCCGGGACCCTTGTCCCAGGGCCACGAGTTCTTAACTGCTAAACCAAATGGATGTAATGAATGAAGTTAAGTGTGACTCACGTATGTCGTCGGTGCTGCCGTACTGCATGAGAGCTGGTCGCCTCAGTACGCCGATGGTAGGGGTGTCCGGACATCGGATATACCGCTCCGTCATGTACATGTTGGCCACAGCCTCCTCTGTGTCCTGGAAGCCAGCGTTGTCCACCCCTGACGGCTGCTTCATGATGTCGTCCTGTGTGATCCGCAATGAAGACCTGCAGCGATACAGTCGTACCAACCTCACAACACTGTTCTTCATTATAATATATACACAGCTTTATAGGCGTTGCATAGCAAAGTGAACAGTTTCAAAACCCTCTTAGTCGAACTACAATATTAAATGCTATAATTTAAGTCCTAGTTGTTTCGTTGCCTTTCGTGCATATCTGCAGTTCTGCTTCATGGCTATTGCCAGTGCGTATCTGTGCAAAGGCGTCACTCATTAGTCTGAGCCAATCAGAACACACGTCGGTGATGAAGGGGTAGAAGTAGAACTCCATCACTCTGGAAGTTAAAAACATTCAATCATTGCCCACGAAGAAGAACTGCAGATGCGTACGCGAGGAAGTGAAACAAATTGATACAAAATTTATTTCGCAAAAATGTATATATGAATGGCCACTCACTAATAAGCGGCACCTACAGACCAACGTGCCAGTGGCTATATGTAGCCATCAAAGTTCTTGACAACCGGAGGTCTGACTGGCGACAATACACTGGTCACCACTAACCACGTGACTGAGAGTATTACTACGAGGCGCTCAGGTTGTCACTAACTACTTTCAGTATCTTCAGTTTATCTTACTTTTTTTAGTAAATAATATGCAGAGGTGCTCAATTCATCTGGCAGTAGCCTAGACTTGTCAGTCATATACATACACTAGTCACAATCGATTATTCATTTGGCGGCTTATAACAGTACAAGTGGGTAACAAGCGATAGTCGTACTACTGGCTTGCAGTAGTCAAAGGCGTTTCGTAACAGCCGCCAGCAAGTCACAGACATGACAACGAAGTACACATTATATGCGTTCAACCTGATCTGGAATGTATCTGGGGAATTGACGTACCTTTAATGATATTTTGTCAAGAACTAGTTTAAGAAATGTGTAAAAAGTAGTAATACAATTAAAATAGGATAAATACAATATTGAATGAAAAAAAAAATCTAATTTTACCTATTCAATCTACATACCAGAATAAATGTTAAAGAGTACACTACAAAGAAATTTCATGAAAATTCACGAGAAGTTAGCATGTAGTAACAATTAAAAGTACGGTACAATTCTAAGTAAAAGTAGCTGAATATTAAACAGTGATCGAAGACGAACTGTCTGATCCCAGATAAATTTCTTCATTTGATCGCTGTAACTCAAAGTAATACTTGAGCCAGGATATACCGTTGTGACTTAACTAATTTTGTGAAACATGAATTGCATAATATTTAATGTTAAAATGTCCATGATCATGTTAAAATTTGTGGGAAAAACTATTTTCCAGTTGCTGTAGTGGGTCAATCATATTTCCTTTGATGTTATATTACAAAACCATGAAAAATTCTTAAAACTCAGTAAAATTCTGTTTGATATCTTAAAAGCCTACAGATATCGGGTGCAGCAGTGTGAAAGATGAAGGAAGCAAGGCAGAAGTTAGTGGATGTTGTTGTCTTACCCTGGGTGTCTCTGCTGGAGAGAAGTCTGTCGTAAACTGATCTGTCAGCTACTGAAGTCTCGCCTATAAACCTTGCCAGAGCAGGAACGTGAAGCAATATTGACACCCCCCGACCCCGGACAATACCAGGGCTGTCCAGCTCCGTTACGTAGGTTCTGACGTCATGCTGATACCGAGAGTTGGTTTGTTGGTTGTGGGGGAAGAGGTGAAGAGGGGGGAGAGCAGGAACTGTGTACTGTACAGCAAACAATAATGTATGTAGCTGGGTACATGTTTTCCGCCCATTCGCTGAGACACTGAGCTTTAGTGAAATAATCGAGCTGACTGAGGACTTCAACTCTCTATCAGTGGCGAGACGTGTAGTGTTCTAAGGCAAGTGGTGATATGCAATGACTATACACAATTCTCATTTGCATGTAGAACCATTCGACTGGTAGAGGCAGGCGCATTTCACAACCAGTAGCATGTAAGAGGCGAGGAACATATGCTCCAGTAACACACCTACTTGCTCAAAGTGCATAGTCGGATCTTCTACTGCTTGCCTTGGAACACGACAACGCCTCGACGTCACTGCTGTCTATCTACACACTAGCAGTTCTTCCACCACTTGTTGCTACCTGAAGGATTTACGTATTCAATCGAGTAACTCAGAATGAGGTAAACTCAACACTGATATGCCGTGATTCACGAACCAACATTGACAACTACCAATAATGTAACCTATCTAGAAACATAACGACCGCACTGTATTTTATATAATACTAGCAGAACCCGGCGGGCGTTGTCCTGACAGTGTGTATACATAAAATTATGTTGTAAGAGTTGCGAAACTCCCTCCCCCTTACCCGTATTCATATGCTCTATTTGCTGCTGGAGGATGCTAGGTATATAGCGGTTGGAACGCGGTATCGCTATCAGTGGTGAGTTGGCGAGCTCAACTTGCCATAGAAACCTCCGTGAAAAAATACAAACACGTATCAAGTAATATGATCTGTCAGACGGTGTTGGAGTTTATCGATCACATACACAGATACCAACAACCATTTATGTATATAGTTTGCATCGAAATATTTTCGCGAAATGTGTCTGTCTATAGACATTCATTCTATATCTGATTTATTCTGTTGACGTTTAGTCTTTCATAGTCAGCGGAATAGTGACTGATTTCATCTCGGGAAATGTTTAAATACTTGCAATATTGCAACGGTCCAGATATATGTCCGTATGTTTTGACACTTGCGAACTGTACTTACTTAAATAACCTACGTGCGAATCTTTAGGTCTCTTGGTTATTAAAAACGTCAGTGTTTTTTAATTGGTGAATCAACATGACATGCTCTTTCCCAGCAGGTTTGTTTATGCACTTGGAGTTGTCATCAACACATACCGACTAAAAGTCATTGCCGTACGAAGACTCAACTCTATATTAAGCCCGTATCCGAAGAGAAAGTATATTCTCGTTAAGTGCGCACGTATGCTTACTAGTTCCTAGTACGTACTTGTTCAGACCATTCGGACATGCCATTATTTTTAAATACTAGACTCTGGAGGTAATATCAGTAATTAACAGACAATTAAGAAAATTAGGTATGGAACTACGAGCGGAACAATATATAGAAAAAATATATACGGAGTGGCAATTAAAAATACAATAACTTTGTAATACATGTAGTGCTGAATTTGTAAAAAAAAAATCTAAACATATTGAAAATGTTTCCATGTAGGCCTACATATTTTAACTCCATACTAAATTTTGAAACAAAACATTAACCATGGCATAAAGTGTAACTGGTGACACAAAATTATTTCCATACGGAAGAAATACATTTCGAAAATGCCTACAATGTTTCATATGGAGTACTACATAATTTTCACAGAACGTCAAAATCCGCTCAAGCCAATACGGCGGCAGAAGCTGAAACATCCAACAAGTAAGCAGCTTCGTGTACTTGTCAAGGGTAGAGACGCTGTGTACTATACTGAGAATTCAGACAACGATAGTTAGAGGTACGTCAATGTCGAGTATTCATCTGGCAGCAGCCTAGACTTGCCTTGTCCTATACACCCACTGGCCACAATCGATTACCTATTGGCTTATAACCGTACAAGCAGGTAGCAAGCGATATCACTTCGCATTATTTCCTTATTTACTACTGGCTTGCAGTAGTCAAACGCGTTTCGTAACAGCCGCCAGCAAGTCACAGACATGACAATGAAGTATACATAATTGGGGTTCAACCTGGTCTGGAATGTATCTGCGAAATTTACGTACATCTAACGATAGTATATACTTGGTGACGTCACTGGCTGTGCCAAGTACGGATATGTATATACTTGAGGCTGATACAGTCTGAACCGACCCTTCTTGGTATGGTCGCCACATCCACAGCTTCCTACTAGACACATCCACAGGGACCTTGTTTTTCGCGAAAAGAATTTTGCACCAGTTTGTTTCAGTGTCTTACGTGCACATCTGCAGTTCTGCCTCCTGGTCACTGATTGGATGATACTAACTCTCAGTGTCTAGAGATTGTACGCGCCAATCACAGACGTGTGTTGTCTCAGTAGGCTAATATTATTCTGGTTGGCGCAGTCAAATGAGCGACGCTTCTGCACAAATTACACTATACAATAACCATGAAGCACAGCTGCAGATGTGTACGAATACATTTAAACCATTTGGTGCACATTATTTTCGCAAAACGTAAGAGGCTATATCCATGACTCACATCTCACGTCGTACACAGCTGTGTAAGCTATGCATCTGCTACATCTACACAACAATGTACTGTACCTAAACCGGGGTTTAAGAGGTAAAAGAGGTTTGAAAAATTAGTTACATAATTAATTTTTTTTCGGAATAACATTACTTACTTACTTGAGTTACTTAGAAGACTTTCTCCTACTTTTGACTGCGCGATTCACAATTACGTTACTCCGGCACAGAATGGCCGTGAATTGAAGGTAGGCGTGTATGAGTTAACAACATCCAGCCGCGGAAATGCACTCTAATCTTAAATTAGTGAAAACTGATCCACTTCACTGAAATTCCAGTCGTTTCGGTCAAAAATGAGCAACTAAAGTTAGTATATACATGCTGATTATTTCAGTCACTTTTATTATTATACTGATTTAAAAGTGATTTTCACTTGATCTCGCCTGCTTGTCAACTGATTTTCAGTGAATTTCACAGGTTCATCTGTCAGATACAGATTGTTAACTGGAATTTCAGTGATGAACATTTCACTAAATGTAACCACTGTTCGGATTTTGAGTGTGGATAAGTTAATAATCGTCGCCGAATCATGTACGTAGGGGGCTGGAAAATATTTCTAGTTTAATGACCTATGCAGGCTAAGCTGCAATGTCCTATAATGCTAAATATTGGGCCATGTATTTGTGTATTGACTGTATCCCAGTAAGAAGGTAGAATAACATCAGTCAGATCTTGTTTAGCTGCAAATATTCTTGATTAAGGATATTACAGGACCTGCCTATGACAAAACGCGGTATAATTACAAACGTTGCAGCAATTTACAGACGTTTGAATCCCAATTTATCCTAGAGTGAAATTCGTGAGGTTTCAAAGTCTTACGTTAAAACCACAACACTGTGCAATGGGAAGGTTGATAAACAAATAAATAATATAAAACTTCAAGAGAAGTATATTTAATAATATATTTCTTAGTAACAAAACATTCCATACAATTATAAAACCAAACAAAGAAATCATAGGAAAATTGTACACAACTTAAGGTAAAACTATTTTACATGCTGGAGGAACAAAATACATACATGCGTAAGAGAAAATATCACCCGACTTTTATAAAAATCAGTTACACGTGATGCAATTACAATGTCACACGAAAAAAAAAACTCGTTTAGCAATTCGAAATTTATGAAAATATCATATATTTATGAATCGTAAAAATTACACATATTTTAATAAGGTAAATAAAGAAGCGTCAAACTCGTATACATAAAAAGTTTTTCATTTTTTAACTATCGCTAGTATTTACAGCACAGCACAACATTACAATAGAGATACAGAAATAATCTAATAAATAAATAAATAAATAAATATCTATATATATATATATGTGTGTGTGTGTGTGATGACACTGCATGTGTTTTCTTAAAGTTATGTTTACTGTCTTATCAAAGGAATTCCAGTTTTTCAGGACATATATTTACACGAGTAGAGGCTATTATCACCCAATCATACATATCGCAAGAAACAACGGAGTTTTCCCGGGTATGTTGGCACAAAACGTTTTCACGATATACCGTCATCTCTAACCATTGTGTATTTTGTTTGGCAATAAAGTTTCCGTGAAAAAAAAAAAAAAAAAAACGGAACTTGCTTTTGAAACACTCCTGGTACAATGAAAGTTCTCCCAGTTTTGTAAGGCAAGTAGTTTTATCTTCCACCAATATTTTAGCTCCAGATCTCAGAATTATGCTGCCGTTTTTTTTCTACAGCGTGGTTTACGCTACACAATTCCATATAATTTTTTCTATATAATTAAACTCGTACTGAATTTGGCCACTGTTGTGTCTAAGTCCACTTGGGTTTGTCAATATTATGTCTACAAAGTAGCTACTCACTGCATTCTCTATTAAGACTGTATTTACTGAAAATTTTAATATTTTCGATTGTAATAAAATGTGTATACTACTCCATTCTTGAGGGTTTCCAACTTGTAACACTTGACACTTGAAAAAAAAGTTTTATTACCAACCTATTAACTCAAAGTTTTTGTGTTTATTGTTTTCCTCTATATTTCATCCTTGCAGTAGAACAAACGCTGGAGATAGTACTTATACTCCATACATATGTCGTTGCTAGAAACGTGGAAACCCGCCGAGTTCTTTGGTTTGAAGCTATATTTCAAACACATATAAGCATGTGCTACTTTCGCTATTCGCCTGAGACAAATTTGTCACCTCATACAGAGTTCACAGACAATAACATATTTAAGCAACAAACTCCAATCCCAACCATGGCGCACCGAGCTATTGTTGTTTGTCACAGCGTATAAATATTTTAGAAGTATAGCCTACAAGTTTTGAATAAACCTCTGCAATCCGCTTCACATGTATTGTTTGGCTGTTACTGTATATACCCTATGTAACATTTTTTAGTTATCTGCAAACAGTGCATATCAGCTAGGGTTTCTATTTTCTTCTGAATAAGGAAACTCTTCATGTCCGCAAAGGACACTGGAATTTACTCTTTTATTTCTGTCAAGAAAAGTGTATAATTCGCAACACTTATTTTACTGAGGATGCAAAATATTTTTTTTACGGTGTAAGGTAAAGTATTGTTACAAAATATTATGAAAATAAGTAATCACTAATGAATCACTAAAAATTAGTTTCGAGGACGCTACAATGTTAATTAAAAATCCATTTCAAAAATAGATCTAGAATATATCTCATTAAAAAAATCATATTTCACTGGCTTCCGTTTTGTTGCTGTACCTTCTTGGCCCTCCACTGGACATTAACTAAGAGTCACCAGAAAAAAACTGGCAACCAGTATGGATAATATTGAGAACAATTTATGTTCTTGACCGTGTTTTATACGCTTATGTTTGTAACTTAGTGCGGAGTAATTCCTTTTCACTATTGTTCATAAACTGTCAAAATAACCATCGTCCAATACAAGTAAAGTAAGAATAAGTTTCAAAGTCCAGAATGTCCAGAGAAGAGTTCGTCGATTCCTCATCTCTACAAACAACTGACGATCAAGCAGGCATGCGAATGTGAAGTGTAGAACACTTATTAATGAAGTCGAATTATTTTACATTACCTTGAATATGTCTCAACTGCAACCTTTTCGATCTTTTAGTCCATCAAAATAATATCTGCTCTTCGTTTGAGGTGTTGTAACAGAACACATTTCCGATCTGACAAGTCCTTACAATTTCCTTACACAAACTTAATCAGTCTGGCGTATGGTAATATTTTCTACTGGTCAACGTCACCAGCAAGAACCAATCAAATAACGGCGACTGTGTGCCTACAATAAGAGAAAGGTATAGGCACCATCTTGATTTTTTGTATTTCGTGTTATAACTTTATAACTTTTCTCCTGGGTGAATATATTAAATTTTAAGTAAACTGCAGAATAGAATACACGTTGATATAATTTTAGGTACCATAAATCTTTGTTTGTCGTTTCTGTTGTTACAGACCTAACGGCACTTAAGAAAGTAATAAGAATTTTGTGACAGAAATTTGATCTGCAACAACAGCTATGAAATTAAAGACTTCTGATGTCTAAACCTCCCTTAATATGTATTATATTCTGTAGTTAGATTCAAGTTCCATTAAATTACCAAAAATAAAAGTTATGACATAGAATACAAAACTTCAAGATGGTGACTTTATCGCAATGAGCATCACCCAGACAGGGACGCTATCAGTATTGATGCTAGTCACTGGCCTTGTACAGTACCGGCCATGATTTTCCTGTTCTGCAACATGGCGCACATAACAAGTTTAATTGGGGTGGTACTAAAAGGACTTAACTTACAGCCCCAGTTGCTGCAGATAAAATATGTTTATACTTACTGTACTCACGCTGACATAATTCTTGATCCGTCATCATCATCATCATCATCATCATCATCATCATCATCATCATCATCATCATCATCATCATCATCATCATCATCATCATAATTCATGAACTAGCTATGTGCTTGATTTACAGTAGACGAGATATGAACAGTTTATAAAACGCAGCTGAAGCTGGGTTTTCAATAAGTTTCACACAAAGGATAAACTTGACGGTGTTGTATGTATACAAGCCTAACTTTGTACAGTAACAGTCATGAATAAGATTCCTGTGACGCCTGTACAGTTGTGCAAAGTTTGCTACTAGATCAAATTGTATTAGACACGCCCTGGAGGACTGTGATACAATCGTGTGCACGCAATTAATTAAATAAGGACAGAATTCTTTGAAACAAGGTCTGGAATGAAACTCGCTGATAACGGGATCAACAGCCAAGGAACGAATAGTTGAGGCTAGAGAATGCATAGGGCAATGGAGTCTAGCTTTTTTACATAATGAGTGTACATTGTACACCAGTAGTAAAGTTACTGTAAAGATACAACACAACAATGCATTGTTGCTATTGTTTTGCCTGTGACAGTTTGCTTCAACAAAGAAGCCTCAACCTCGATAATGTAACGGGTTAAGTGTATCCTGTTCCTCTGTACTTCACTCGGGGAGAATATTTTACAGTTTCGTCATTGTGACTGAAGTGACCCACATAAGTTAGTGAGCTCTATACAGATGTTCATGAAAGTTTGGTACACATTTTGTTAGGTGATTCCTAGTAAATATAACGACATTCTGGGTGTATTTGAAAAATAAAAACTTATGAATCTGTGAAAAAATTGTTTCGAAAACCTTTCACCTTGATTAAATAGGGGGGTTGTTCGAACATCCTACATAGGGTGATTTGTCCACTTGCTAGGCCTTCCCATTTTCTACTTCCATTTTCTTGAAAACGATTCCCTTGAGGGTGTTGTGACAAGGGATTTTTTTTTTTTTTTTTTTTTTAGGAAATTGGTGTATCTTGCTATAAACTGTGTCATTTAATAAGCCAAAAATACAATGGTAAAAATTATATTAAAAAATCTTTACCAATCCCATTACTTACTGTAGGTAACAAGGTATTCTGAACAATTTTTTCGTAGATCGCAGAAGCCGTTGTTATTAAACCGCACTCGGAAATTAATTCTTTACCTCTCCTTACTTTCGGTTATTTTAATAAGCACTATTTTCCAATGTCATATTTCAATCGTGAATTTCTCCTTCAAGATTTGCGCCAGCCAAAAACTTTCGTACATAACTTTACCTGATTTTTTACAAGGCATCACCTCGCAAAATTTATAACATACTTTCGTGAGCATCCTTGAATATAGTTTATTCCAACTACCTGACAATTCTACTGTTATAAGGGATTTACAAATAGTCACTAGTTAAGACAACGAAAGGTTGTATTTCAACTCATGGCGTTTACAAAGTGATCCGAGAATAGGTTGCTTACGTCCAAAAAAAGTTCACTTGGTAAAATACAAAAAATTAAAATAAGCTTCAAATAACCTCCTACCAGAATTTAATTTGTCCACAAATAGTAAAAAAAAAAAAAAAAAAAAAAACCGCTTTAAAATCCTAAACAGTAAACCATTCCCGTATTCCTAAAATTACTTTCATTTTGACCAAACTTAAAAAAATTATTTTGTAGGAACCATTATTATGTTTAAATAAGGACTCTTATCGTGTTTAATTGGAGGTACTATCCACCAGACAGACTGTTAAAATAGATAGGAGTACTTCAAAATTGATAATTGTGACTTAACATAATTAGTATATTATGAACATTATTTCCGTTGTTGTTCCGAAATAATCACAAATGTAATAAATCAACTAGCAACAAATCACTGCGTTAAATTAACACAGTTTTGATTGCTGCACTAACAATGCAGATGCTGTAGGTCACAGACTTGAATGTTGTCCCTAAATGACAGTTGTTTATACAACAATCTTCTATAATAATTTTTTTTTCTGTGTTCTGCCAGGATCATACCACGAAATGTGTGTGTGTCTATTTGTATATACAGCTATAAGTAAAGGCTAATTGGCCTAACGTACTCACGCTGTCTGTATTACAACTAAGGGGACGTTGAGCTCTAATGGTCAGTTCAATCACCTGTCTCTCCGGCAAACACTGGAAGATAAGATTTGTAGTAAATGTTCCTTGCATAATTATTTTGTGGTGAGCACAAAAGCAAAATGTTATTGTTGTAAGCACCAAAAAAATTTGGCAGGGTCGATGGTAACAAAGTAGTTTGTAGCTGTCACAAAACAACTCTTTCCGTTAAGTCGTTTCCAAGTTTTTCGCAGCTGAGAAATGGGGTGTACGTTGATGTTAACAGGTGACTTTCCTCGAAGTACTCCGGCTGTCTCCCGCCTTTGCATTCCTTTGCTACTCCGTTTATGGCACCTCGTTTCATGTATGGGCGTTGTCCTACACTCGGGTGGACTCCTCACACCATATTTGTTTATTTGTGTCATAGCTCTGGTGAGATATACATGTTCTGTTCTGTGATAAGGTATACTTTGTCGTTAGGCGCCTAGCTACTGCGCACATTGGAGGAAACTGTTCCTCAGAGTCTGATTCACGGATGTATTAACTTCATCTGAACACTGTTCACAATACTGAGAGAGACTGGAACAATTCGTTGGTTACGCTGACCTTTCTTTAATAACTTTTACATGTCCTCGAGTAGCACAATGTCGTGGTAGAGGTACTTGGGAGGAGGGAGTCGGCCAGGAACCGTTTGGGGAACCATCTCAGCAGTCGCCAGAAGTGATCTCGAAAAACCCTGGAGAAACCGACATCAGGATGGCCGGAACCAGGGATAGCATCTGGCTCCTCTCGAATGCAAGGGGAGTGTTTTACAACTGCTCCGCCTCGCTCGGCTTGAAACATATACACACTGAATATTGCTTGTTTACTGGTACAGCAGAGTACCGCAGTTAGGTCTGAGTTCATTACTTATTTACTATTGGAACTAAACCCTCAAAGAGATGTCAAAGTGGCAAGAACGTCTCAAGCCAATTGCGGAAGTAAAACAGATGTGCATGTGTTATAACTCTAGAATGTAGACATACCCAAAGTTATCAACGAATTTTTTTACACAGGTAAACCCAGGACCGGATGGAGTTGCAAGAGTCGTCTATGTGAAAACAGAGCAAGGAGTCTTGCAGAGGCCCACTCGGAAACTACGTCCTCTTGCCTCCCAGTGATAAAAACATTCGTTTTGGGCGGGGGGATGTTTGATTTGTAAATAGTGTAAGTTGACGTTGTGCTTTCTTGAGATGCCGAAGGTTGACAACAAACAAAAAACGATCTTCAAATCAACAAAATTTGGTGAAAAATATTCATGGTCCTCCGGAATGTGAGCTGTATTGGTATGTTTTCTCACAATAAAAACAGAAACTGAGTACATTGAAGTCTGGTACAGTGCCGACTACAAACTGTCTATATACGCATCATGTCTATGATCATGGATTATATGGGCTGTGTTCAGAGTGGTTGCGTTACATAGGTTGGTGGACAACACGGTGTAACATGTGTGTAGTGCTCGTTACATATGATGTAGGCACGTGACCCGATGCAATAATGCGTCGTACGCTTACTGCTATGCAATCTTTCCTCTATGCATGGTTGTATCGAAACATTCTCCAAACGTTGCATGACACAACTCTCATTACTATTAAATATATCTATACAAAATTACTTTCCCGACATAAGCCTAAAGAACCGTTGTTTTACGATTGATTCACATTAACTACGACTAGAGTTCGGACACTGAGATTCCAAACACCTTGGCTAGCACAGCGATTACACAAAATGTCCACTCAGCTTCTCGAAGATCCACGATGAGTCTCTTTCTAATCTGCATTGCTCGTACATGAAAGGTACATAACTCCTCATTGGCCCGATACTTGTTGCACTTCACTGACACATCACTGCACTGACATCATCTCATAGCCAAATGTCTTGTAACTTAAAACACTCCGCGAACTGACACCATCCTTCCACACGCTGAAGATCTTCACTCGTCGGCCAAGAATCAGAACATCAGAATATTTGCCCGGTCGTCAGCTACGAAGAACAGCGTTCCTCGAACATGACTGCAGTAGTAACTTATACGGCGTGTATGTTCGACCCGCGTTTTAACAACTGTTTTAAATACCGTGTCTTGAACTCTGCCTTTGAACCCCCCCTCTCCCTCCGCCATCCGAAGCTGTGATGACACAATCTTCGGCACTCACGCGACGACAAAGGACCACTTAAGTCGCTGCACTTAACTCGCGAGCTTTTAAAGATCTGGATTCAACGCTTCATTTGCACGTCGTTAATTGATAACATCGACAAACTCCGGCGGGGTGAAGAGCAGCTTTTTTCACGGGTAATGGCCGGGAACGTTAAAGCTAATACATGTCAGTGGCGCTTACAATAACTAACCTACTGGGCCCAGGTAGATTTTCTCAGGTACATGATCAGGTTTCCTTGATGACCAGGTTAAGACTGAACGCCTGCAAGCAATCCAGGATATTCAATTTAATCCTACATATCTTATAAACTTTTTGAATATTGCACTAACTATGATAACAGTAGTATGATTTTGATACGTTGTTTCATGTCTCAAGACAAACTGCACAATAGAAATAAAAATGCAGTGTATTTAGTAATATTGCGCATATATTATAATACTCATATTTTCCACAAGATAAAATGAAACTCTCAAGCTGAAGCACATCACTTTCCGTCTTAACCAGTTGGCAACATTAGTTACGTTAAAATGTTTGAGCACTGCGCATAGTTTTTCACTTTACTGTGGTTTTGGTTTGTGTTTACCTATGTTGTGCCATTGTGTGTTTTCACCTGCTAACAGCATCTTTCAGGCAGTGTTAATGAGTTAAGCAGCGCTGGTGACTTATTAAACGCTCGGCAACTTACTTTAGTTACTTTTCAAACGTCTTTCAAGTTGGAATTTGGCCATAAGCTGACTAACCTCATAACTTTTTATAAACACCTCATGGCATTACAATGTGTCTGTCCAGTGTTGTAAACAATCTAAATGATTAAATTAGTAACAAACATACATCTGTTTTAGAGTTCTGTAATTTTTACAAACAGTTTGATGGCTGGAATAGCGACGTTAAAAATTATTTCTTATTATATTTCCATGGTGACCCTGTTAATATTGTAGAGTTTAACTCAGTCAGATGGCTCCTATATAGTCTCGTTTATAATTTAATTTAACCAACAGTAAAGAAAATATACATTAAATTAAACCCAAGCACTGAACTAGCGTGCAAGATTACCGCAGATCCAGTGTTACTATGGGACTGTAAGCAGTGAACATATAATTATAATGGTGCAAGTTTATATCTGAATTTTACTGTACATTTTGAAGTACGGCAATATGAACAGGTAGTTTTTTTTAGTTATGTTGTAGGGCTTCTAAATAGCGTTTTTAATGGTTATTGTGTCCTAACAATGACATCCGTCGTTGTTCCAAGTATGTTTTATTTTTGTGTATTGACACAGTTGACACGTGTGGAATAGTTTCGTAAGAGGAAACTGTACTCACAAGTATCGTCTACAAAACTAACAATATTTCTTAAAAATACTTGCACCCGAACATCCTTAATGGCGCGGTATACAGCAATTTTCATCATCATATTTCATTTCATATTTGTACCAGATGTGTCTTCCTTATTTTAGACATAAATTGTGACTTTATTTACCTTTTACGAAATATTTTCATTTCTCATATTTTTGCGTAATGACTCGTAAATGTCAAAATTTGCATGCTACTGTTTTATGTGCGACACTAAAACCCACTGACATATCAAATTAAGTGAGTGATCGATTTTGGTAAGCGCTTAACATCGAAGTATTTAGCGCTGGTGCGGGGTGACATGAGGTGAGTATGGAGCAGCACCGGAATGAAAGGTCGGGAGAAACGGGAGATCACCGAGAAAAACCCGCCGACCAGCGGCATCGTCCGGCACGATTCCCACATGCGGAAATCCGGGGACCGACCCTACCGGAAATCGAACCCTGATCGTCTTGGTGGGAGGCGAGTATACCAAAATGAAAAAAAAAAAAAATGCAGTGAATAACAATGTTGCAGGCTACGAGTTGACATAAAACAGTAACGTGAAAATTGTGACACTTGCTAGCCATTACGCAAGAATTGTGAGAAATACAATAATTCTATAAGAGCAAAATTCAGTCACAATTTATGTCTAAAATAAGAAAAAAATATAGCCGGTGAAAATATAAAATACAATTATGACAATGAACATTACTGTAGACAGTGCCATTAAGCTCTGACAAAACTTTCTCTTCTGCTCAAACTGCAGAAGCGAATCTTGTGGCAGCCTGTACGTGGTACAGAAGTGAGGCGAATGTCTGTAGTGAGTGGACAGTTGGCACCCCTGTCTCTGCAGATCGTATCGCCGGCAACAAACCATCGTTTATGTGCGCACTTAGGCTTGTGAGTGGCTCAACATCTGCTCCTAATTGCCCGCAGCAATGTCTGCAAACAACGTGCGTCAACGTCTCAATGGTCTGCCGGGACTTTGGTTTGCAGTCTCGCTTATCACTGTGTCGGCTCGCAGAGGGGGAGGGGCACGATACAAAGATCTCTGGTCCAGAAAACATGTACCCGACCAATTAGGACGCTGCTAACTCGACACCACGCGACATAGCCGGACAATGAATGTTTACCTGCGCGTGCTCTGGGAAGTGGTTAGCACTCCTGCTATATTATAGCGATAATTGTCCTGGCGAAGTGATATGTGGTTCTCAGGAGCTAGCAGACAGGCGCGCCAACTGCGCAGTCCAACTAGTCCACTCGCGAGGACAATAATGGCGACCAAGAGGGGAAATAATATAATTATATATTTGTATGAACTAGTGTTAGTTATATAAACGTTACTTGGCAGCACATTTACCTCTTACAAAAAAAATTAGCTCAACCAGTTTTCCTCTAGTGGCATTTCAAAGTAAAAATTTCCCCGTTTTTAGTTTTTAAAAGTCGCAATAACCAATGAACATAAAAAAATTCGCACTGAATCTACATGTTATCCACAGCAAATTATTTTTCTATTAAAAAAATCGGTAAAAGAGGCAAAAAAATTTTAATTACCGATTTTTTTAAATACATTTTTTATGACTGGATTTATTTGCTTGGACATACTCCATTGCGAAATAAATTACTGTCAAAAGAAACCCAAAAATAAGACAAGAAAACATAAATAAGCAGAGTATGCTTTAGTCATCAGGATACATACACAACATGAAATTCCAAAACTGGAATCTGGTCAGATGTGTATGTATCCTGATGACTAAAGTATACTCTGCTTATTTATGCTTTCTTGTCTTATATTTAGTTTTCTTTTGACAGTAATTTATTTCGCAATGGAGTATGTCCATGCAAATAAATCCAGTCATGCACTCCCATTGCACAGTTCTTTCAAATATCAATTATTTTTATGTTGGATTTTAAGCATGTCAAACAGTAGTCCTGTAGTTTCAGTGTGAATTTTTAAAATTAATTTTTGTTTATTTGTTTACGCGACATTTAATAACTAAACACGTGCAAATGTTGACTTTGAAGTGCCGTTGTGGGAAAACTGGTTGACCTATTTTTTTTTTTTCGTAAGAGGAAAATGTATTCCCAAGTAGCAACTACAAAACTAACACTATTTCATACAAATATAAAATTACAATTTTTCACCACTTGAACGCCCAAATTCCTAACATATTTGCTCATAATTTAGGCCACTATATTAGCGTTGTTTATATTTAATGTATTTCAAATCGTGCAATTGTTCAATCTAAGCTTTTCAAACTATCTTTACTAATTCGTATAAATAAGTTTTCCTATTTTTGATACGTCTTCAAAAAATTAATGTTTCAAAAATAAAAATAATAATTAAGTAGTAATAAAAAATTTACATAATCCTTTTCGTCACTTCAGATTAAATATGAGTAATAATATTAACAGTTGTACCAATATTAAAAAGGATAAATTACGTTTTTGTTTAGTTTCCTAAAAATAAAAGAAAATAAACAAAATATAACAGAAAACTCAAAACGTTGAGATATTTTATTAATTAGTGTTGGGCAGTGCTCATTTTAATTTGAACCACATATAGATAAGACAATGATTCAAAGTGGCGCAAAATTATTTTCGCGACAGTTACTTCCCCCAAAAATATCGCTATTGCCTTTGTTGCCAAACTTGTCTCCATATTACTGTTGCCTTACAGGATAGGTAGATGACTATTTTACACTGTTTAAGTGCTCTGTACAGGATGTCCAGAAATAACCGTATATAAAGAACACAACGCGAATCCTGGGTTCAATTAGAGACGAAGATATACGTGGTTAAATATTGTACGATGCCATTTTACATGTACAATGTCCACTCTTGCGCTCTATGTCCAGGTATTACTGTATGTATGTTGTGTCCAGTAAATGTAGGCTCATGTTTGTACTGCTCGGGATTTTAACCTGGACCAATAATATGCAGGTCAGAACAGGAGTAGTAAGATAAGTTCGATATCTGTGGAGCGCAAGAGGAGACTAAGTACAGTGCTACGTTGCCACATTGTCCACGTAAAATGTCGTCGTTACTTTTCCCACAAACATTTGCGTTTACAATTTATCCCAGGATTCGCTCAATGTCCTTATTATGCTGTTGTTAGACACCCTGTGTATGACATATTTTAAATATAGGATATGTCAAAATTATCATTGAACCTCCAAATAAAATTCAAGTAGGGAAAAATGTCTTTCGCGTATATGCTACATCCATTCCCATTGTCCAAATATTTAAAAATAATTCATGTTAAGTACATCGTAGCGTGATAGAAATCATCTTTATAAATACTTGTAATGTGTTTGTTCTAACAGACAGTTTTAAGTCGGTTGTTAAGTCAGGGGTAAGTGTGGTCTGCATGTTAATGTAGCATATGCATCAACCCGAGATAATACCGTAACATTTCACTCAGAAACAAACATAAATGTGATTTCGAACGCAGGAAACGTCTTAAAATAGCATTCATAAATTATGCATTGTTATTTACCATTAAACTGAAACATTTCCAACAAAATTAGGAGACTTTGTTTAATTTGTGCTTCATATTACTTTATATCGTAGTAGAGAATGATTTACCAGCGTTTTGTTGGAACTGTACCACACTTTTTCAACGCCTTGAAGGTCACCTTAGACACTAAACGTCCAGCAATAAATTAGCTGATTGTTGTGCAACACCGAGGTACAATGAAGTAACTTCCGAATACATAAATATGCACGAAAATAAAAGTTACAGCAAAATCAAAGTTTTACTAATGTGATATTCAAGATTAATTAATTATACGTCTTGCTGGACCTCGTATTAAATTATAGTTATAAGGGACTGAAAAACTTATCAATTTTTAAGATCATGAAGGTTTAACTTCACTGTGCTGAGTAATATCGAGTCTTTGCTAGGAATTAGATTCACGTTTCCAGGAAGGTTTTACTTGTTCAGATTTCTGTGAGTCATGTCTGGTAACTGTCATATAATGATGCAATTTATTTTTACGTGCTCTACACATGAATTACATTTTTACTTTTACTCTAACAAATTTGCGACGTTTAGAACTCTCTTGTAATTGTTAGCCATGTTTTCCTGATCCAGTGCAGAACTTTTGTGTTTATTAAGCCTTCAATTGAAAATCATTTATAGTTACGAATACTTTAGAAAGACTAATAATTCAAATTAAATTTAGCAAAGCTAATATTTTCGACAATAATTCTTACGAGTTTTATTTTTAATGAGAGGAAACACAATACATTTAAATAAGTGAAGTTACTTCTCAGTGAAGGTTAGCCACCTTAATAACACCAACATTGCTTCAGAGCTTTTTAAGTAGCGGCCACGGTTAAAAATGCTAACCACTGCCAATAAAATAACATGTGTAGTTAGGTTGACTCAAAGAGAGCACTTTGCGATGGTATAAATTCATTCTCGTATTTTATGCTTTTTAAAAAAGATAAACTGTTTTTGGTTTTATAATCCTCTAAAATAGTGCGTTCCATGAGAGTGAAATTCCTTGGTATTTCAAAATACCTTGAAATTAAACCAACAAAATGAACATTCTTCTAGTTACGGCTGTTGACACCTACTTACACAAATGAAAAGAAAAAAATACGAACATTTTTTTACGAATGATATATGTTTCACTTAGTCCGTCATGGATAGGGGTACCTTTTGAGAAAAAAAAAGAAGAAAAAATATATATGATACACTTGATAGACTTCCAGGAACAAAGTACTCCCCCGCAGTTTTTATTTAACGTTTACTCAAGACATTTTCTACTTGACATAATACATCAGAATAACAGTACTCGAGTAATGAAAGGGTGTGATCTCAGGGCAGGAACTTGAGTGCACAGAAACTACACCGTTAAATCAAGTAGACAATGGTTGAGGATGTGTTGCACGTGGATGACATTTACGGTCACACTGTAGGCCTACCCAGAGATGAAGTACAACATGTGTATTTCCAGTGCGTCTGCATGTCTGTTTCATGAATATATGAGACGTGATGTACAAGCATGGCTCGGGCTAGCATAGGAATGCTGTGTTAAAGAAATGGGAGTGCCCCGAGGAAACCTGCCGGCCAGAGGCCACGTCTGCCACGTTTACTTCATGAGAAAATCAGCAGCGCGTACATAGATCGCTTTGCTGAGAACTCGAGTGTTCTGACCACTAAACCACTGTGATTCCCGACATAGGAAAAGTTCCCCTAGTTAATTTGTCTGATAAGCGTTTTTCCGAGTCAACAATTTAAAGTAATAAAAGTGGGTAGGCCTGCACTGGAAGGTCTGCGGTGGTCGGCCGCTCCTACCCGCGCGTTGAAGTCACCGGGGGGAGTTGTTTGCAGGCATGACCGCATTGCGTGGCTGGCTTGATGTCTCACTGATAGTTTTATAACACTTCCAGTGAGGAAACCTTTGAAGGATGAGAAAACATTCCCTTTGGTATTATGTGTTTCAAGGTGACTCCTGCTGCCTCTGAGGCCTCTCAAACGAGGGTATGGGTTCGAATTCCGAGTGAACCATGGATGTTTCTGCTTTTGATCTGTAAGGTACCAATGCGTAGGAGTTTAAGTGTCCCAAATCATTTAGTGTATTTCAAGTGTGTTAAATACTTTTAAGTTCGAGTAACATAAAAAAATTTAAATGATAGCATCTTAGAATTTTGTGGATATTCACTCACACACACGCACACATATTATATTCAAACTAGTTCTTTATTTTATAATAAGGGCGTTAAATTAGTTCACTCTTACGCTAGACATATAGAACGGCATGTCTAGTATCTAAGTTTCAACTTTTATTTTGAAAAAGTATAGAAATATTGATAAAATTATCAGTTAATTAATTACTTGCGCAGGTGAAACGAAAGTATTGATTCTCAGGAATTCACACTTGCAACTACCGCGACCTCAAGAAACTGTTAAAAAAATTCAAACATTCTGGAAAAATTTATTTCTGAAATTTAAACGTGTTTATACTGAAAACATTTCCTTGTGAATGATTAACACGCAAAATTGTATTTCTCTATGGTCATGTCTAATTAAAATTAAATTTCGCATAATGTAATGAAACAAAAATGTTCCCCCAACATTTCTTACATTTTTACCACTCGAGCAGCGTCATGTCACGCAAAGACCGTGAATGTGAAGTGGTCTGACCACTCGCTTCCCGCCATGGTCAGCTCAGACTACTATCATGTGGGGTACGTGTTAAACGTTGCGGGTTTTCTCGGAGTGTTTCGGTTTCTTCGTCTTTGCATTCCCTCACTGCTCCATACATACCTCGAATTACACCTCACATTCACTCAAAGCCTTGCTGCCAAGAAAGATACATCTCTGTCATTTTAGATTTATCCGTGTTCTCTCAGTAACTTCTGTCTCAGAGGACGAATCAACACTTTTGCCACGACGTCGCATACATAAAAGCTTCATATATCGTCTGAAATTATCGGAACCTCAATATATTCATGTTTTTGTAACGGGAAAAAGTTGAAAAAAATAAATTTTTTCTCTTACACATGACTACAATATTCACAACAGTAACAGACTCTATGGATTCCACAGCAACGAACGAAATGATATCATGTGCTCCGTTGATGAGCAAAATGTAAAATAACATCTCTATTATCTGTTTTATGAGTAAAACCACAAACCAAATCTGATAGTGATTAATCTCCCAAAAACTCTTTACTCAGTCTCTGTAAG
>PNEQ01115368.1:0-58865 GCA_003012365.1 Medauroidea extradentata
ACAGAATATTTAGGAATACAGAAGTGAAATAGCCGATGGGACAGCGAACTCAGTCACACACGCCAGCAAAATGGCTTCCCTGGCCAGCAAAATGGCGGATATGCCTACAGCCAATTAGCGTATGGCAGCTGCTCTGATAATCGGCACCCAGGCCAATAGGAAACCTGCCGTAACATGCAGGAGCCAACCATACACGGGGTTGGTATTAACAAACTCGGGCAGACAATAAGCGGCGAAGTTCGCTCCTCTCAAAAGAGCCGCCACGTCATTTCACGTCTGTATTACTATTTAGTCTGTGGTTGTAGCGTACCGCGCCTATTCTTTTCTACTAGAAACAGCTAAACTTATTCACAATATTTTTATCTACGAAAATAACACACGGTTAGAACTAGATTTCTATAATTTTAAAAAAGCAACATGCTATATTAGAAACATGTTTTTGGGGCTCCTCAAAATGGTTAAAACGGCTTCTTTAGGCAGCTGTAACTGGCAGATTACCACTCGGATTAGTAAAACACAACGTTGGAAGGATGCGTTGGACTTTACTACAAACTTTCCACAAATAAAATGGTATGGTCGCCGTTTTAAGTCCCATACATAAAAGAGTAGTGCGAAAAAACTGCACGCCAGTTAGGCTGCCTCCGCGCATCAAACGCGGAAATTACGTCTGGTGTACAGCCGCCGTATCTATAGCTACGGAATGTAAAGAAGTATCTCCTCTTCCTTGGACACACTCTTAGATACGTCCAGGATACGAGAACAAGTACTTCTCCCCAGCACACTCGGAACACGTCAGGTGATATACGGTTCTCTGTCTCTGCCACCCACCTCCCTCAGTTCCTCGCCGACCCTGACCTATACAGCACTCGCGTGTCCACACTCCAGTACGGACACTCTCCAACGCGTCCTTTTAGTTCGCGTTCTCCAGACATCCATTATTCTTCCAGCACTTCCTCCCCTTCTGCGTGGAAGTGTTTTCTTTGTTCGATCCTTGGTGATCGACCATCAGTAGTACACGAGGTCGCTCCTCACTCCAAATTGCCACCGTACACTCCGTGCATGACCAAACGGGAACCCATTCCACTCGGAGTTCATGATATTTAAACTACAATCTGTTCCTATAGGTAGAGGAACGAGTATTTTGCGTATTTATCTGGCAACAGCCAAGACTTCTCAGTTCTATATGTGTAGCGGCTGAAGACGAATATCCATTGGCTTCTAAAACGGTACAAACGTGTAGCACGTGATATCCCCACGACTTGTTTCCCTATTTATAACTGGCTTGCAGTCGTCAAATTTCTGTTAAAACCGCTCTCGTTTAATCACAGAAGGAGGAGTGAAGTATACGTTATTGATGTTCAACCTGACCTAGAATCAATACGCGAAATAATCGTGCCTCTACCTATAGGTAGGGCTAGGAATGTTTCGAAATTCTAATTTTTTCCAAAACTGCTTTACTCGACTGAAAAATAATTTTTCTCCTATAGAAAAAAAATTACTGTATATAAGTATAGTTTACGGTCTATTAGAGAAACAGTTTTTTATGTTCCGAAAACACCCTTAATTACATACAATTATTATTTTTACCGAAAATGCTTTTCAGGACTGGAAAGTAAATTTTTCCTTGTAGAAAAATTTTTTACCAAAAATTATTACTTTATCTAAGGTGTTCTTTACATAGAAAACAATTGTGCTTAAAAAGTGAATTTTCGAGTTCAACGACCAACATGCTAGAATCCATTATCCTGTGTATACCGAAGCCTCTCCATTTGTCCATTACCTGCTACTCATTCAGACAGCAGACAATGAACGAATAGACGGGGCTTGAGTATGCATAAAACATTGGATTCTTGCATGCAGGTCATTGAACTCGCGAATTTTTCCTAGCCCTACCTACAGGTTGTAACTGGAGACCTTCGAATTTCGCGCTATTTTCTGAGAACAGACTAGACTGCAAGCTATTGTTTGCTCGCTCGACGTCTTACACTGGCCTACAATATCGTGGTTTGCAGCGGGGAACACTTAGCTAATAATTAACAGTTTCACGGTAGAGTGTATAAACATTTGTAAAGCAGTCAAATACATAAATAGCATCACTGGTGAGCAATGAAACCACAGATTGTGCTCGAAGTGAAGTGATCTTGGTCAGCGCTGGTGAGGGGTGCCACGATGTGAGTATGGAGCAGCGCCGGAATGAAGGGTCGGGGGAAACTGGAGATCCCCGAGAAAACCAGCAGACCAGCGGCATCATCCGGCACGATTCACACAAGAATGCCCTAGCCACTGTGCCAGCCGCAGTCCCGTACAGACTGTGCTCGAACGTGTACATATAAATGAAGTATAGTCTGCCACCAAACAATAACGCAAATTTCTCATGTGTCTAGTTTGTAACAACGCTATGGCATTTAGACATAGTCACACTACAAGGTGCTGGTAAAAAGGATACCGAATGCAGCAATTTTCGTACAACTCAAAATATGTACACACTTTGCAATGATACCTTCCAGAGGTCTAACCAGCTGTTGTAAGGAAGACTAGTTGTCCTACTTGACATAGTGCCACAGGCGTGCGCAGGGGTGCACAAGAGGTAGCAGTTGCGCCTACAGGCGCCCAGCTCTAAAGTTAGCGTATTTAAAATTGTACTCACAACATACACTATTTATTAATTTTGCTGCTAGACATCAAACAACGATATATCCTCGACGAAGTTATCCAGAAGCAGCCACAGGCATACGAAAACTGGGCGGACCAAGTTGCATCAGTACTATTGGTCAACCGCAACATAGAGTAGTCCCACGGTTAGGAAATAGCATACCTCAACTATTCGCAAATAAACCACACTAGTTTTAACAGACAGGTTTATGTCTACACTCGTAGGGTGTATCTGACTATCCAATGAAATAATCCGCATCCGTATCGCTACACATGAGCTCAGAACTAACAATCGCGAAAATGTTTTGTGCCAACATACCCTTGAAAACACTGTAGTTTCTTGCAGCATGTACGATTGGCTGATGTACGTATTGCACAATATGGCTGTCTGCAGACCAATAACAGGCATAAATTGTTACAATAGCGGGATTCTTACTTGCTCAGTCAAATAGGACAACAACTTCACGTACATGTGAAAGCCAGTAATCTTCTGGTAAGCTGGACGTAAGTTGAAACCCAGGAAAGAGTCAAATTTTCCCGCGATAAATCATCATATCTATTAACTGCCTTCTGATATACCCCTTCGTGTCGCTGCTGTATCGGAACAGATATTACGCCAAGTTACTTCTGTAAATCTGACGAACGGACAAAGCGCTGTTAACTCGCAACAAGTTCGCGCGAGTTGCATAATTCGAGACATATAATTATTTTCTGGGTTCCATTCCATGATAAACCTTGAGTACTGAGGCAAATACGTCACACGTAAGTATGTGTTTTATCTTGTTTAAAACATGTTGAAACAACGAACACAATTTCTGAGCACATAAAATCTACTTGGGGGTAGAAGGATACAAAGACAGGAAAGCTAATCATAGGTACACGTTGGTTGAGTTTCGTTGGTACAGGGTTCTATATATTTACATTTCTGTAGGACAAAATATGAAACACAAAGAATAATACTTTGCAAATCTAAGGAAAAAATACCAACTGTTGGACGAATGGAACCATTTTGCTGTGTCAAAAAAAAAAAACATATTTTTGCTGACTCAATTTTGGATATTTGTTTAATCACACACAAACTAATATGCAATTACTAGCACAAAATGTTTTCTTAGTGCACATTAACTGAGTCATCCGTCCGATAAGTTCAAAATAAAATATTAAGGACTGTGGAACTTAGATTGCCATCACTAAAATAGTTGACCTACAGAACATCTAAAAGGTCGAATATTTTAAGAACTGGTCGATCGCGCATATAGACTTCGCTTTATAGAAAGGTGGGCCGAGTAAGCAAGAGTTTATTTTCTGGCCAGTATTTTAGTACTTTCACCAGAGCATCATCTCATAGGGACTCCTAAATACTTTCACAGCTGTGCCCGTATACAATACTTATAAAATATATTTTCTTATTTAGGTTAAGATGTTAGTTTGTTAAGCAACAAGCACGAGATAAACATTACGTGTGTCCCTTAAGGGACCCGCCTCGTGGCACATGTGTTTGTGTGAGTGAGGTATGGTGCTAAGGGCGACGTCATATGGGCCATACAACGGTGCGTCGCCTCTTCGCTTAAGGCGTGCAGTCTTCGCGAAAAAACAAATTTCCTACGGGACTTTAAGTGGTGACCCTATTGTTTTATTTACGAAATCACTTTACTAAAGTCAAATGCACTACCCTTAAGTGGTTTCACATGTATTCGGCTAGTATATTTTCCGCTATAGCAGCCTGAAAACCCCGTTTTAACCCATTTTGACGTGCTATAAAAGGGGATTTCTAATACGTGTGTTGTCTTGAAAGTACTTAAGGGCAGTCGCCTGAAGTGTGTGTTCTTTTCGTACACAAACGGCGTGAACACACGTGTATTAGTTTCAGTGTAAAACGTATTCTTCAAACACGCTGCAGTGTGATTTTATGGCAACGAGGCGGGCCCCTTAAAACATGCGATTGTTGAACATGAAGAAATTTAAAGCACATTCCACAGTTATCGCTAATATGATAGGCTACATCATTGTCGGCCATAAAATTGGTTCTGTTCATTTTATGAGTTATGTAAGAAATGGGGGTGGATATATATTTAGCACGAAGCTTAATTTAATGGAGTTAAACGCTGGTGACAATACTGCGAGGTAAATATGCAGCAGTACCAATGACAGGGGAAAAAGAAGTGCCCCGGTAAAACCCACAGGCTTGAAAATGTGTGTATATTGTCGGATATTTGTATACAAATGCAAAATAGTTTTTATTGTGCTAAGTTCCTAAAGCAGTAAAATTTTTATTTAAACCAGCAATTGTGGGAAAATTGTACAATGTGTTTTTGTGTCTACCAAAAATTAATTATAAGTTAGGTAATGTTTACAACTTGAACAGTATTAATTAGTAAGGCCACGATTTTGTCGCGAAAATATTTTTGCCCCCACTTTGTTTCAGCGTCTCACGTACACGTCGGAAGCTCTGCTTCATGGTTATTGGCAGCTTTACTTTGTTCAGACACGTTCCCCATTTGACTGAGCTAATCATAATAAGATTATCGTGACTCCACACGTCCGTAAATTATCAAGGCAAGTGAGAGTAAAATCATCAAATCACAGACGAAGTAGCAGAGCTGTAGAGGTGCTCATAATGCAAACCTAATGTTGCAGCCATAAAATCGTGGTTCTAAGATATATATATATATATATATATATATATATATATATATATATATGCTGAATCGCCCATTTAAGCCGTATCTACGCCATCCCGCACTAGTTGTCTTCCTGCAGGATATATGACTTGGGAGGTAGGAGGAGAAATAAGCGTATTACCGAACAACATGACGAGGAGGGTAAGAAGAATGTTCTGTCAAGTGTAACAGAGACCGCTCAGCCCCGGCTCTAGACGCGAGGGTGCAAGGACCACGAAGGGTTGGTTGGTGCAGATGACGAGGGGATGACAAGAGGTGCGGGATGACGCTACTCATCAACAATGATGCCTAAGATGAGCAGGGAGCGACGAAATGACTCACACGTCTTATGTCGGCATCTGTGGAGACCCGAAAAACTCGCTGAGCCAATCCTAAAGAAGCAACTAAATGCAGACTCAATCATGTGGTATCATTGTAACAACAAGTAGCCAAGGTGTTGCCTACTTGAGTGCACAGATAGGCTTTTCTTGGAGTTTAGCCTAAAGTTAATGAATCTACGAAACTTTCATATATTTATGAATCTGCTACAAACAACCCCACACACAATCATGTCAAGACACAAAATAGTAGGAATTTACAAAAATGCAACTGACAAGCAAGACATTTTCGCGAATAATTTTCAGATCAAGATAGGCTTCAAACACGTATAGTATTGGATGTTAAACATGCCCTGAAGTAATCCGTACGAATAACAAACATGTAGTAAAATAAGGAACTTAATCTCGCTCACCTGGCATGCGGTGGTAAAACTGTCTCATAAGTGGAGCATCAGCCAATGGAGAAATAGCTGAGCCTATGATTAGCTTTAAACACGTGTAGTATTGGTATAAGATAACGATTTGACTGACAAGCCTCGAAGCAATATGGACGAATAACAAACCACCAGTAATATATGGAACGAACCCCTTTTTATTCACCGTGAGAAGGTAAAACTTTCTCCTTATTGGAAAAATAGCTGAGCCTCAAGTATACAGTAGATAGTAAAGTCTTCAGTCGACAAACCCTCTAAAAGTTTTATATCTCTAGGAATACGCTAACAGTTGCGTCACTGACAAGATATTTCAGCTAAAGTTCACAGTACATGTCACCAAAGACGGCTGTAATAATTCCCGAGTCTAAGTGGGTAGGATAAAATTTCCACTTGAGGCGTTCATGCATAAAGTTTTCAAGCGTTCAATAAGTTACGAGAAAGGCCTCTCGATTAACTCCTGGTTACCCTGCTCGAGAGCAGTACAAACTGCTTTTTGCAGAAGAAACTGGCAAACTGGCGCGTAAATAATGTAAACAGCAGACATAACCCAAACCCAACGATGAAGTGTAACTGAATATATGCTGCTCTAAATGCAATCGAAGGAAGAAGCACGAAACGAATATCGCATACACAGTAAAAGTTTTTTTGTACTTTTACAAAAATCTATTTTTGGAATTTAGTTTCCGAAAAGAATATAACAAAAATATTGTTAACTTCACAGGGAAAAAACTTTTAAATATGGAAATATGTATGTATATTTACAATAATTGGTTGATGTGTCATAAAAAAATTTTTGGCAACCCGTTTCCAAGAATTTTTTGCAAAAGTACAAACTATTTTGAAAAATTAAATAGGCTGTCGAAAGTTATTTTGTTTCTCGTGAAACACTTTGCCAATAAAAAAATATCCCACTAGTCACCTAAAGTAACTGAAAAAAAAAATTAGACCACTTGAATGACCTGCGAAATTCTTGTTATATTGCCTCGACTCATTAATGTTCTGACATTAGTTTAAAAACTTTTTCTAGTTAAAGTACAATTTTTTGCTGTGAACAATACAAACAAAATTAAATGTAAACATTTGACGCGATCATAGCATTTAGTAAAATATTTAAGAAATGTATAAAATATGTAATTTTTTTTTATTATTCCTGCTGTTTTGAAGTTCTGAATTGCTTCTAGACAGTTAGATATAACCAGGTTCCAAGAAAAATCTCAACATCACTAAGCAAACCTATCTTACTCCAATAGGTTACTTATAAACGTCTACAGAACGCTAGAATTATATTTTATCACATTTTCTCATACTAACGTCCCAAATACTGGATATTTCAACTTGTATTTTCAGCGTATTTTCCTGCCCTACACCTTAACATCCTGGTAGTTAAATCTGTCAAGCCAGTGATTTTCAGCGAAAATTATTTCGCAGTAATTTGTTCCGATGCCTTACGTGCACATCTGCAGCTCAACATCATGGTTATTAGCAGAGTGCATTAGTGCAGAGGCGTGGCTCATTTGACTGTGCCATTCAGAACAAGGTTACTGCGACACCACACGTCTGTGATTTGCGGGGAGAACCCCGAGACGTTGAGAATTAAAAAACAGCCAATCATTGGCCATGGAGCAGAGCTGTATATGTGCACACAAGCCTCTGAAACAAATTGATACAAAATTATTTCACTAAAAATCACTGGCTCTATATAGGTATTTTATTCCGCGCCGACTCTAAACTGTGAAACGGAATAGATCCCTCTGATGTCACGTGGTTGCAGGGGCGGATCCAGGAGGGCCCAAACTCGCCCCTTATTTTCTTTGACCTTGTATGTATAGTTTTTCCTTAAAATATTATACATTTTATAGTGGTAAATTCAATTTTTTTGTTTAGCATACGCCTTATATGGCATCATTTTGCACCTTAAAAACTAAAATTTTCCGGGGAAGAGTCTCTCGACATCCTGTTTTGACTTGTGGTGTGGGTATATATCTACTTTGTAAGGAATGCTTCCCTTCCCCGCCCCCCTCCCACAAACCGACAGCTGTATCCGCCCCTGCGTGGATGTCTGGTGGAACCCCGCTGCCGCAGCAATGCGTCTCCCGCCGGTGTAGCGTCTGAACAACGCCATATCGATCCAGCAGGGCACACCCGCCTCGCACCCGCGCGATAACTGGCCGAGAGTCAGGACGCGGACTGTAGCAGGGGGTTGTTATTGGCCGGGGGAGTGTGGGGGGATGGGGGCGGCTTTGTGCAGACACCGCGGCGCGCCACTCGCCTGGCGGGGGCGGCGATACGAGCGGCCGTACGTTCACACGCACACTACGTAGCCCGAGACCGTGCCAGACTGTCGCCTAACTATAGCTGAGAGATACATCCGCCATTGGTTTATTCTCCCTTGCACATAAATACAGACTATTATCTACCGAGTTAAAACTTGACGGTTTGCTGCTCTCAATGTATGTTTAACTTACCAAAATATTACTAGTTTCCGCTCGTAGATAGAGCTGTTGGGTGCCGCGGTGGTCGAGGGGTTAAACCTCTCGCCTCCCATCAAGGCGATCCGGGTTCGATTCCCTGCGTGGTCGGTCCTCGGATTTTCGCATGTGGGAATCCTGCCGGACGATGCCGCTGGTCGGCGGGGTTTCCCGTTTCTCCCGCTCTTTCATCCCGGCGCTGCTCCATACTCACATCATGTCACCCCTCCCTCTGGCGGCGCTAAAGATATCGATGTTAAGCGCTGACCAAAATCTCTTCACACACATAGAGCTTTTACCCTATTTGACTGAACCAGTAAAAACCCCGATATTGTTAACATTTCATGCCTGTTAATGTCCTGCAGACAAATACGCTGTGTCAGACGTATCACCCAAACACATGTGTTGCAGCGTTTTCAAGGGTAGCCTATGTTCGCGATATACCATCGCTAAAATATTTTGTGCCAACGCACCCTTGAAAACACTCTAGTTTCTCGCAACATGTACGATTGGGTGATACATGTCTGACACTCCGTAGCTGTCTGCAGACCAATAACAGGCATTAAATATTACAATAGCGGGATACATATTGGCTCAGTCAAATAGTGTAACAGCTTCACGTACAAGGAAAAGCCAGTGAGCTTTTCGTAAGTTGAACGTACGTTGAAGTCCAGCAAACAGTCAAATTTTCCCGCGATAAACCATCATCTATAACCGTTATTAGAGAGGATAATTCGTCGCGGGAAAACTTGACTGTTGGCTGGGTTTCAACACACGTTCAGTTTACCAGAAGATGACTGGCTTTCGCGTGCATGTGAAGCTTCTGCCCTATTTGGTTGATCCAATAAGAATCCCGCTGTTCTAATATTTGATGCCTATTATTGGTTTGCCGACAGCTACGTTGTGTCCGACATACATCACCTAATCATATGTGTTGCAATTAACTACAGCGTTTTCAAGGGTATGTTGGCACAAAACATTTTCGCGATATACCATCCTCTCTATCATCTCTACTGAGGCTATTCCTGTGATGCTGACGGAAACCAAGAAACCATCAGTAATATCATCGCTTTTAAGGCTCGGTTTCAGTCCCCATCTTGCATTTCATTATTTTACGCCTTTTTTTATTTTGAGAAGAAAAATGTTAAAGTTGCGATTATATCGCAAATTCTACTTTAAGCTACAGCGTAAAGGTGTGGCGAATGAGGTGGTAATGTATACGTCCTATTAGGTCACAATCAGTACGGAAAATTATTAATATAAAATATTTGCCACTCTGACTGCGGCGTAATTACAGGTTAACAGTAATACTATTTACACAGAGTACAACAAAACTTGAACCAACTCTGTACTACAATTCTAGCCTGTTTTATTATTGCCGTGATTGCCACCGCTTAATACTAAGAACATCTGACACTTAATTTTATTGGACAATCTCTAATGATATTTACACAAATTATCCCTTCAATATGTACATTTAATGTATATCGGGCTATGCCCATGACAACAGGTAAATAGCAATGTCTGTATTGTAGCGCAATCTAAATAAAATTTGCGAGGTAATTGCCGACTTAACATTTTTCTTGTCAGAATTTAAAAAAAAAAAAACGAAAAATTAAATTATTCAATATGTTAACTAAAATCTAGCCTTAAGAAGGTGCGAAGCACAAATCTACGCTTAACAGGTTGACAGAATTTTCCACGTCAGTGAAAACAGAGAAACTGAAAAATGAGCAATGCTATGTAATGAACCGGTTTTGCCATCTTTAAGAATAAACATTTATACATAGTGACGCGTTCGTTTGGCGTAATTTCATGCGCTGTAATTAAATGAACAACATTTCGGCGTCAGAGATTGCGCCCCAGAAATGAATTTCTCAGTTTTATCATGTATTTAATGGATTTGAGAAATCTTCGACTTTTAAGTAACGAATTTAGCATTGATTTATTTACTACGCTTTCTTATGCAGTCCTCGACTTTGCTTAACGCAATGCAATTTAAATAGGAAATAAACGTTGAATTTAATTAATTTCAAAATGACCAATTTTAAAGATAACTCTTTCAAGTTAAAAGTGTCCTACGTTAAATTTACAAAGTAAAGTCAGATTTGCATATAGTATAAGTTTACCAGAATTTTGAAAAATATTTCCTATGCTAAAATATAAAAATGGCCGCCATTTTGAATATGTAAACACAGGATGAATAAAAAACAAAAAGGTAAATCAGCATTGTATGTTGTATATGTGTACGAAGTTTGATGAAATTCCAAAGTACGGTTCCTTAGATATCATGCTTGATCGAAAAATTTTAAAATGTCCGCCATTTTGAAAATATGAACATGGTGTACACGAAGCTTACAAAAGTCAAGTCAGATTTTACAAACAATACGTGTACAAGTTTGATGAAATTCGGTCCACTGGTTCAAAAGTTTTTAGGGGACACACACACACACACACACACACACACAGGCGGAAAGAACATCACATAAGCTTACTTTTACCTTCGGAAAGTAGGCTAAAAAGATAGAGCCAATAGATGCACTAACTTTTTAACATCAGTCTAACTTAACCATAAAATATAGATACAGTCTGACTCATGTAACTTTTCCATATTTTGACGTTTCTTCTTCTAAGAAGTGTACCTGGCAGTTCCATTTTTGGGGCTTTAAACTCACCTGGCTTCCTGGAAAAGCACGGTCTCTACAATCCTGTTTACGTACACACTTCCCATAAATGAACTGTCAAAATATGGAATACTTATATGAGATAGACCATAAAAGGCAAACATGAATCTGCACTATAACTCAAAATCGTATCTGCCGCTGCGCAAATTTTTATATCACAGGTTTTTAACAATGCCGAGCTACGAAAAAGAGCAAAAAATATCCCTATTGTCCCGTTTCCATATAAAATCAGCGTGTCAAAATGAAGAGCTTCCGATGAAACTTTCCACTCTATATTAAACGACTGCACGCGAAGTGGCACAACACAACTGATATTAGGTCATTCGGAATAAAGTGAGCACTAAAGATTTAACCTTTGAAAAAAATCACTAGCCGTTGCTGCATATAATTCAACATTGACAACAGTTACATTACAGCTTATACAGTTGGCAGCGAATTATCGCACGTAGTTCCGTGTATTTTATATTTAAATACAACATTACTTAAACAACATCAAATGGAATCGACCTCTTCGTATTTAATATACTTTAAAATATTTATTTATGATAATATTAACATACTTACTGCCTGCATAAGTTTACTTAAACGGCGCCAGTAGAAAGTGATTTAATCCGGGCCGTTCAAATTCAACAGTCGTTAGCGAAAGGCGTCTAGCGCTACGCGCACTGACGTAGTTAATTATTTCACCGACAGGTGGCATCAGAGTTAGGTTTTCGCCACTTAGCTTGGAAGCGTTCAATGACGGTACCGGACGGTACAAGAGGAGAGCGTTGCTGTGTTTGTCCGTAGTGCAATAAATATGGGTTTCTGATAAAACACATTCAAAAGTATTACAAGTGACTGTTTCCTCATTGGTAATATGTAAGTTGTTATGTGTTACGATCGCCAACATGAGTATCTTGATTTATAAACAGCAATTTTTTTTTTTTGTTTCATACACCAAGAAAATACGTTGTTTTTGTTGAGTGGTCGTTGTTCATGGCAGTATAACTGAACGGAGTTTGAATTCTTAAATTGCGTGTGTCATTATGGCGTGTTTTTGTGGCGGTTTTGAGTTATAAATTCGATTTTCATGTGTACATATTTACGAGATACGTTACGGCAATAGTGCGGGTCGTATAAATTAGAGTCGATGCACAGAAACCAGTATTAAACGACGTTAACTCGCAGGTGTTTATAACTAAGATTACTATTGGTAATACATTTTATTCAATACCCGTGTATTTAATGAGTAGATATTTTTGATAACATTTTCAGCCCAGTGTAGTGTAGATGTAAACATTGTACAAGACTATGTAAAGTAAAGCACGTGGCAATGTTTACGTTTACATACCGCGGAAAGCTATAAACTGGCAGAAAATAGAAATTAATCAGGGCTTTTTTGAGTGCTCACTTTATCCCGAATCACCTATAAATATAAACAGTGAGATGGTCTGTAGAGTATACATGACATATCCTAAACTCATGAAAAGCTAGTGAAAGCTATCTATAAACAGCAAGTAAAAAAATAAGGTTTCTATTCCAGCCAAGTGAACATTTAAACATTCCTGAAATTAGTAAACCAAAGTTTGAGGCGTAAAATAAACAACAAAAACTGCAATTCTATGTAATATTAATACTAAATGATATAAAAAAGCTCGTACACTAACACAGTAATTACTAAAAGCCACGATTCTAATTGGTTAATTACAGACGGTCTAATACGCGTGCTAAACATCTGCAATTTGCAGCACGCATATGTTGGCATTGTTGCCGAAACTCCAGGCGACGCTTCGCGTACAGACTTGCGACATTTGCGTTAATTTCTGACAGCAGACAACAGGCGGTTGTATAAGTAACCTACTGAGGTAAGGTAAGTGTACTCCAGTCATGAAACCAGGTTTGTTCTATCTGGAGGTTAAATCTAAAAGCCTGTAAACAATTCAGGGTTTCGTTACTTATTGGCCACTTATCTCTATTCGGGTTACTGTTTCAACGCCTCTATAAAAAATGTTTCGCAATTAATGATAAGTTCGTGACTTAATATAACTGTATCATGTTGTAAGTTGTTGTGCGTTGCTCGACGTCAGCCAGTCGTTTTACTATTTCGTGGCTTGCCGCAAAGAACGCTTTTGGCCTATAATTAAAACCACTGCTGTAGCATGACCACTCTCCTGTATAGAAGCCATGTCCGTAAATAGGCGTTTACGAAAAGTCATGCGACTGACCTTGATAAAGTTAAATTTCAGCTCAAGGCGTTAAAAAAATTATTCAAGCGAAGTCTACTTGCGTCCAAAAATTGAACCGAACAAATCTCTTAGATGCGTTTCATCAAAACCTGGCTAACTTTTGGTTATTGAGCGTCCTGGTCGCGTGATCGGGAAAACCTGGTTAACTCTACTAGGTTACTTTCCGTAAACGCTAATGACATCACACAAAGACCCGTAGCCTAGAAAATGGCAGATTGTACTGAGGCATAAATTAAGTAATGTATGGTTTATCACAACGTATGTATCTATGTACACGCTGTTACTAATTCAAGGTACAATCAATACTTGATGGGACACCAAAAGGCCGACACTGAATTGGAACAGCTACTCTCATAGAGAATTAGACCTGACTTCGATGTACACAATGCACAATGCTTAGCATGTCTTAGGAAGGTGTTAAATATCTGCGGAAATTCCAAATGTTTATCACCTCACGCGTGTACTTAGCATTGTACGTTAGACCAATATTGTGCCAAGCCAACAGGTTTGTACTTCACGGCGAAAAAGGTTGGGGGTTCTTACAGAGGAAAAATGGGGAATGTTTCTGCTCATATTATATATAGTTACAGTGCATCAAACAAATGCATATAAATCATAAGGGGAACAATTTATCTATATATAAATACTAGGCTACGTACGAAGGTGATCGATAACTTCGATAGTTATTATTTCTTCGATACAGCTGTTACGACATTTTCTGCGAGTTGTCAAACTTGCTTTAATATAGTCCTTTTTATTATTTAAATTTGCATGTTAATAAGAATGTGAACAAGATTATGAAGACATGCATCCGTAATTGTATATATTTATTATTGGCATGTCTGATCTAATTATTCAGCGTAAACTTTTATGACTTCAAATTGTTTTCGCATCGTCTCTAAAAGAGTTTAAAATGCTTCCCTTTATCGCCTACTTAATAGGAGTCCTCGCATGGCGCATGGATGCTGTTGTGACGTGTCACGCGTATTCTTTTTAACGAACCATGTTTATCTACAAAGGAACACACACATGAATCTACGCTTCAGTAATTTAAAAAATGCAGCTCTCTTGTTGCCTAATAGACACGTAAGACGTGTGAGTTCCTGCATGAAATACATAAAAAATACGTTTGAAAATTTTTCGTCCAAACGCGCATTCTGTCTTCCTGAACAGTTGTATTGTAGCAGTCCTAACAAAATGCTAGTTCTTCGCCGTCCGGAGAAGATATTGTGGTTATTCAATCACTGACCTGATGATCCTTTCGCTACCTGTCAGAAAGTACATTAACTACACCTTTTATGGTTGATTGCCTTCTTCAAGTTGTGACTTTGTAAGTCCATGTTTCTTTAAAAGAATTTCTGATTTCATGGAATTTTTTTTTCTCACGGAAATAGATGTTTTATCATGAACATTTTAAATTTAAATAATTCTTGAAATTATAATTTTCAAATACGAGGATCTGAAATTTCCCAACGAAAATATAGTTACAAATTAAATTTTGTATATTTATACTTTATTCGAATTATTTTTGTAGAGGCAAGCCAAGAACTTTTAGAGAAAGTACAAACCCAGTATCAATATTTTTTTTAAGTTTGAAATTTGGAAGCTAAGATATTTTTTAATGCAGTATAAAAACGTTAACAAATATTTGATGCATATTTCAAGAATTCTTTAGACACACAGGTAAAAAATAGTTATCCCGAAATGTACTTATTTCCAGATGGTAGCAACTAAGAATTGTAATATTTCAAGAGACAGAATGCCAAATTTGTATCCACGCCAAATAAGATGTGAAATTAAGGAGTGAATAAAGAATTTGGTGTGTGAGCGCGCGCGCGTTGGTGAGAAAGCGGGGGTGTATGGTACGTGTGTTCAGTACTAAATTACAGCTCAGCATCCGTGCTGTACGCCCCTGGAAACATCAAGTTATGCTCGCCCGCAATACATATCAGCTGAACGGGCAGCGGATCCATAGCCTTACTTCTTGTCCAAAACGATTGCTGATATGGACCACGAATGTAAAGTGATTTTGGTAGGAGAGATTTTCAGCGCTTGTGAATGATTTTTTTTTTTTGGGGGAGTGAAAGTAAGTGAGTATGTGGTGGCGCTGGAAGGAGTGATGAGGGGGCGGAGGAAGAGAAGATCCCCGAGAAAACTTTCCAACTAAAGGCATCGCCCCCTACGACTCTCACATTCGAAAATCCGGGTCGAGTCCTACCCCACCCCCAACTAACGACCATGGAGTGTTAGCGAGGAGTCCATTTACATACTTCAAAAGAGAGGTGAAGAGAAAATCTCTACATCGGTTGCATTATTTGTGGTATAAAATATTTCAACAAAAATGTTTGTTAATTAGAAATGAATAAAACACTGTAACTGTTGCAATTCGCGTTAAGTCAAGGGCATGTCCTGCATGAAAACGTACATGAATGCTCCAAGACACACTGTGCTAGTGCTCTAAAATCAGAGAAAGCAAGTAATACTGAACGGCCACAATTTGTCACTCTTGACATATTAGTACAGTAATTTTGTAAGCTCGTTTCTGCAAGGGTGAAATACTACGTGATATAAAACCTCCATAGATGCTTAGTATCTTAATAGTCTGTTCAAATATACTTGGGACAGTTTCAAGTCAACTAAATTTCGTGTGCTCTTACAGAAGACGTTCACGTCATCAAGGAAACACTTCTGTAAACTTCCACAGCTTCTCTTATACCACAGGAGCCAAACATCAATACTGTTTTTCTTCCAGTAACTCCAATACCTGGTATTCGGAAGGTCGTGCTGGGGCCGGTTGCAGAGATGATGGTTTATTCATTTTAGTTTTATAACCTTGCTCAGTACAAATGCCACTGCTGTAGTTCAGTAAAGCTAACTTTGTCAAATCTGAAACACATTTGATTGATAACTGCATAAGCTTGGGCGCATATAGTTAAAAAAAAAAGGTTAAAGATTATTATTAAATGCGATGTCCAATTTTGATTATTTTACCAAACCACTTGTCTCAGTAATTTTCGGTTACTGTTCCAATTTCGAAAGTTCCTTCAACAATTAATTAAATGATGTTTAACGGAGATTAAAATTTATCCACCTGGGCTTGCTTGCACCCTTATTTGGCTACATCAGCACAGAAACACAGAGAATGAAACAAAATGTCTGCCAAAAGTAAGACAAACCAATATCAGCTGTTAATATATTTTAAAAAATTCCTCCTAGACCATCTCGCAGATGAAAGTAACAAATAACAGTAAAAAAGTTGAAATATCAACGAATAACAAAGACATGAGCGTACATATGAGTAGCAAATCTAAACAAATCCACGAACGTTAACACAGACCAACACTGAGACAACGATAGAGGAGCACAAACCTGGGCTACACAAAAATGACACTAATGAACTAGTAATTTTTTTCCTCCGAAGGACAAGTAGCAGCATTAATTAATTACTACGATTAAGACTGTGGTGATAGTTTCTACTCGGAGCAACAAGTTTACAAAAACAGAACACCAACTTGTTAAAAACTATTAACTGCATATTTTTACCGGAGGAGGCACCACTTCCAACTCCAGAGCACCAGGTGAAACAGTACATGTTTACATTTTAACCAAATTAACTTAATTGAGACATATGAAATGACACGTTTCCACGACTTTCGAAGACATAATTTATGCACTATTAAAATGTATTTTAAGGTAGTCATATGTTATAGATAAATAACTACGGGATTTAAAACTTTTGCAGTAATTATAAGAGAGTAGAACCCAAAACTTCGGGTACCTTTGATATGGTTCGGTTTCTCCTGTTAGAGTTACTGGGACCTGCTTGAGACTAAGCCCTCGGCAGAGAAAGAAAGACTGTAGTCAATTATATTAACTCACGAAGTTAGAGGAATTTGAACATAGGGGTTTGAGAAAATTTTGTTAGCGTACAAGTCACGAGGGCGGCTTGCTGATCCACTTCTTGTTGTCCTGCTCTCGAGCAATGTGCTAAAATAATTCTAATAATATGAGTATTAAAAATGAAAATTTTCATCGGTCATCACGTTTAGTAAAACAATTAACAAGCGTGTGAAATATTTAAGCTTATTTGGAATTTCCAACATCTTAAAATAGTCAGTAGCTCGCCAGGCGTTTAGACATAACCTCGTTTTGTGACTGAGCTAACCTAACTTGAGCAGGTTACTTAAATTCAGAATGTTCATAAACGGCCATGTGATAAACATACCGAGCAATCGTGGGCTAAATTGGAGACGAAAACGATTGAGGCAAAACGTTGGAGGACGAAATTATATGAACACAATGCGGCAACAGAGCACGGAGCAAATCCTTTCTTGCGCTCCACGTTATGGTATTATTGCATGTGTATTACGTCGAGTAAACGTAGAATAATATTTGGACTGCTCGGAATTTGAACCTGCGCCCATAACATAATGCTCAGAACAGTGGTAGTAAAATAATAACGATATATGTGGAGCGCAGTAGGGAACTTATCCCATGCTATGTTGCCACACTGCGCAGTTACAATGTCATCGTACATCATTTTGCCTCAAACATTTTCGTCTCTAATTTGGCCCAGGATTCGTGTATTGTGCTTATTATACAGCCGTTTCTCGACGCCAGGTAATGACCGGCTGATGTCAAGCTGAGAAGGTTCCATGTGCGCGCTTTTGTCTAGGAACGAGTCCCGGGGAATGTGTGCGGCCTCAGGCTGGTTCGCCAAGCCAATCTCCCTTGGCGTGACGCCAGACAAGCAGTAACATCGCTAGCGGACTTCTTGCTTGCCGCTCTGTCAGTTTATTACCTACCGCCCGTTGCTGAATGCTGCCATGTCGGGTGACTCGCAAATAACAAGATAGTAACTTGCTACAATTATTGCCAGGTCCCTGCCAGTGGATCTTACTTGGGGCAGCTCAGTCAAACAAAATAACGTAGGAGGAGAGAGAGAGAGAGAGATAGTAACCTTACGAAACATACTCGCTTTCAAAGTTATGATTGTAGTTTTACTTTTTATTCCAAATAACATATATTAGAAAATTATATCCGCAGTTGAGATTTGAGTGAAATATCACAAATCGGACTAGGCTATTACTAAAAACTGTTTGGTTTGTTTTCATACTTTTTGTCAACTATACAGTAAAAATGCACCTTGTTTCAACATAATGCAGTTCACCTTGTACATATCACCTCTGAAAAATGTTATGTCCTATGCTTTACGCGTAATGATGTGTAAATTCCAAATTACGGTGTTTTGGGGACTCACCCATTGAAATAAGAAAACTTACAAAACTAAGTTAAGCCTCAGAAACATTTATGACATTACGTACGTAATGCTAACTTTATCATTTGTGGAAAAGATTATACATTTTTGTTAAAAATTTGGCCAAAATAAGGAATGCTTGTAAATTTTCACTATTCTATTTTTCATTCAAAATGTTGCCGTAAGTGATATTGATGTTATCATTAAGTATTTCGCAGCTTCCTTTTTTTTATTTCAATGTTAATAATAATTTAAAACAGGCAAGTTTCCAAAAACGTACGCGAAAGTATACATAAGTTGTATCGTGTTACGTGGCGAAGTCAACAGATATAGCAGTTTAATGTGAACAGTATACGGTATATGTGTGTGCATTTATACACTGCTCGAAATCGTTCTACAAACACTGGTTTTGGGTGCAAACGTATGAACCCACACATCGTCGTGACAACTGACATAACACACATACCACGTGACACAGTAACACATACTGTATTAAACACACAAATTTCAACCCAGATAAGCCAGTGTTTATTTAACCTATCTGCGCGATACGTGGGTTACGCAAACCTCTTTTTTTGGGAGGGAGGAACTACAAAAAGAACTACTGAAATGCGTTTAAATACATACGGTAATGATTCGTTCATGAATTATCACAGACAATTGTCTTTCTTTTATTAGGATTTAAAGCTGACGGTTGCTGACAGCTATCGGAGGTGGCGTTATAATAGGCGACGTCCCTAGTTTTTGCCTACCAATCAGCGCACCGGTTGTTGTGACATCATGGTGTCTCCGGGCATTGGCCGCGTATGTCACTACTTCCAGCTGGCGGATATCAAGACAAGGTTCATGTCGAGTGGCAGGAACACGAAAGACGAAGTTCCGAGTCACTCGTAGTAAGCCTTGGGGTTTTTTATATGGCTGGTAGTCAGCGGTTTCTCGCTAATCTGGCTTTAGGAATGGGAGGCCCTCGTGTGTTCTATGATCCCGGATTCATGGCCTGTGCTGTATATTCTTTGTGGCTGACCGCAACACCGCCGTAGAGAGAAAGCCAGCTCAGGAAGCCGGAGGATTCCGAAGATGGCTCCTATACAGCTGGCGCATGGACACTGTTGCAACGTGTTAGGAGAAAGTTTTTTTTTATTCTACTATACGGTTGTTCTATGTCTTTATCTACGAAAATAAAACAAATTTAAAACCACGCTTCTCTATTTTTGTTTTCTAGATATCACGTTTAGAAACATAAATTCGGGGCACGTCAAAATTGCTCAAAACTGCTTTTACAGACTGCTGTAACGTAAAAAATTCCGACCGGAATCGTAAAACAAAAATAAAGAAGCATGAGCTGGACTTTAGTACGCACTTTCCATTAATAAGAAAGTAGGGTCACAGCTTAAAGTCCCACAGGAAAACACCAACGACCAAAACACTGCACGCCGTTTTCGTGCCCCGCGCATAAATGCGACACGGTTGTTGACGCACCAGCCAGTCTAGTCCTTACCGCCTGCCTCGTTTCCGCACCTCAAACGTGGCATCTAGCGCCTGCTGTATAAGGCTCTTAAGGACGCTGCCTTCCTGAGAGTCGTGGCGTGAGCAAGGATAGCGATAATCATTTTGAATAGTATTCGGCGGTGTTCAGTCGTTTTTTAGTGATATTGCTCTCGTCTCGGACAGATACTATTTTCTACTTTGATGAGAAGACTGCTACAGGAATCAAATGTAGGAAAAAACATGTGATAATATTTTCGAGTGTTGCTGATAACGAAAATACGTATTTGTTCATAATTTTCAGGGTATTTGAAAAAAATAAGAATCCTTAAAGATCCAATAGCAATGCAGGCCTTACCGAAACGAACAAAACAGTCAGTTGTGGCGTTGTGAAGGTTCGGCAGGTACTGAGCCCCAACTAGTTAAATTTAACATGCATAACTCTACCCTAGCTCTCGTCAGGGCTCTGGGGTAGAGCGCCTTTAAGATGGCCGTCAAGTAGGGCGTATTTTGTGCGTCTGAGTCCTCGAAGTTCGGAAGCACTATGGGCGACCCATCCACGTTCATCACGCCTCTCTACGTGCAATAATTGGACTGGCGTGCTGTCTTCTCGCCAACAGCTCGCCTCTGTCAGGCATTCAGCCATATAAACTACCATATCTTGACGTAATATTCATTATAAATATGAGCTGTGAATGACAATGATGCGCCAAGATTTTCATACATTCAAAAGGATTGTAAACGCACACATTTTCGTCATTTTCGGCCGCAAGAGGCTTTAAATATTAGTGACCTGAATTGATTATACACACGTGTAACGTTCTGTGAATGACTGTCCTAAACTGACGCACATTTAAGAACATGTTCTATTTATATTCTATCCATCGAAGCTTTGCTCACCGCTCAACCCTTGAGCATACTAAAATATACCAAATTTTGTACGTGTACGAGATAGGCACTAGTGTTTATTTTGTAGATATTTCTAATGACATTCCTTGTTATTACACTTTTGTACTCGCATAGTTCTTATATATTGGCATATCAAGACAACAATTTGTCTGTAACGTGCAAATAAAAACTGACTTACAGAAATAATATATTTTACTATGAAGCAAGGTGCCAAAGATTAGTATTTTAATAAATGTATTCAGCATATAACGTAACGTCTATTTTTTAGTTTACGTAATAAACTTCGTTTTCATTATGTGACGAGCCAAAGTGAAACTTTTGTATAGCTCAGTATACTTAATTATGTAAATTGAAGAAAAGGGCATTTGTGATTGTAGATACCTCGTGTCGGGTATCAAATTAACCGTCTTGATACATTGGTACTGAAAATAATTGTAATTTAGTTGTATTATTAGATTTAAGTAGTTTAGGATTAGTTTAGTAGATAATAGTAAATGGAAATCAAGTGCCTCGAAGTCAGGAGAGGGCGTCACAAAAGGCCTGGGCCGGCCGGCAGCCCCTCCCCCCTCTTTCCATCCACCACCCCTTCTGCCACAGCACCACTGTAACAACCCGGCAGTGGGGATTACTTTTATTTATTTGAATAATTATCGGTGTCGGTATAGTTATAGCTAATAAATGAAAATAATATTTTGTAATCAATCAAGGGTATGTCAACAAATGTGTAATAATTAAGCTTTGACAAACAAATAAACAACGGTCAAGGGTAGCGCGACGTTTTGCTCACGAGGGGCGGAGTTAGGTAGTCCAGGGTTTCCATTGGCTGGAAGGCGTGCCCAAGGATTATTGTACACTGGGGACTTTTTCCCGCCAAAAGTTAAGATGTAAGAGTCGTCGTCGAGATTGGGGAGAAGAGAAGAAAACGTGAGCGCGGAAGGAGCTGTTGGCGTCCTATCCGGCCACTTCGTCGAAACATTTCAATAAAAATACTTACGTTAAATATTTGCAAGGGCAAGCGTAAGCGTCGCATACATAATATTATCGATTTCAGCAGAAGTAAAACTCTCTCCACGTTTGTGAGCGGCGTGGCGGTACGCGAGACTGATTTAACAATATTTGCCTGAGTTATTATTTATCATTCCTCGACTCCATAGCTTGTGTTGCATTAAGGGGACCGTTGCAATTAATAAATTCATTCCTGCCTCCGTGTACTTATCACAGAATTTTCTTCAAAAACTGTAAGTGAAGAGTTGGTTTTATACACGGAGAGTCAACATGGCGTCGTATATTTACGCTGCTGGCTGTTGCCGTTTTAACCTCAATGGTAGACCAATGACATAGCAACTATTTTATTCTCAGCTACTCATTGTTCGAATACTAATGGCAGTTGGCCTAAATTTTTTTTCGTAATTTTGAAATATGTATTATCCGTGCTATATTGTGCCTTTTAAATGTAAGAAAATGCCTAAAATGGGATAGAATATGTGGTAGAATGTATAAATCAGAGATGTAAGGAACAAATCACCTTTCATCATTCGTATCAAAACTCAGTGACTAGACAGCTCGCCTCCCCCAATTATTCGCTTGTGGAAAACGTGGCGGATGGTGCCGATGGCGAGCATTTTTTTATATAAGTGCACTCCCGTTTTCCTCGTCATTCGCATTCTGTTGCTTCTCCGTCAATAGTTCCACATGTCATGCTTATAATTCATGGTTATACATATGCCTATGAGCGCCCAATCAGACAAGTATAGCCTACTTTCGAGGTATTGACTATCCTGTAAAATTGATTTGAATTTGTCTCGTCCAAGCGGAAAGTCCACATCACGGGTTGCCGGAATCGCAAACGAAACAACGGGGATAAATAAATGTAAAGGTTTGTGCGTCAAATGTTTCGTGAAACATTACTGTTTTGAAGCTTAATTGATTGGTGCGGGGCGTTAGAGAGGTAAGAGTAAACCGACTGCGAGGCAATTATGTGAGGTAATCATCTATATTAGTTGTCAGTTTACAAGCAAATTTATTAATATTTATTTCTGAACTTTTTATTCAAACAAAAAATAATAACGTTTCCTGAAAACATAAAACCAGTCACATCATGACACTTTACAAACAAAGCATATCTACGTATAGTTATGCGTCAGAATACATTCTAATTAATTTTTCATAAATAGTATATTAATATAAAATTTTACAAACAACTCCAGTGTCTTTCTTTATTGTGGTTAAAATTTAACAACTAGTAAATGTATTTTCAAAATGTTTGATGTATACTTATTCAGGATTTATTGAACTTGTCCCCGGAAAAACATACGTGAAGGTGAGATATTACAATTTGTTTACTCAGTTCTACTTCTAACATCATGAAAGAAAGTCATATTTTGCATCAAATACATATTTTTGTTTGTATAATCACTTGCGGATTGGTACAAGCTGTTGGGAGCAAATACAGTAATAGTACTAGAACAATCACTACGAGTGCTGACGTACATCAGCAATCCCTAGACCCAGTCCCGTAACTCAAATTTATCATACTTTTTTTTTTGCAAAAAAGTGTTTAAAACGTTTATAGTTTCAAACATTTCAATTACCTGACAAAAGGTTCACCTGTTGCTAAAACTTAACGTGCAGCTTACAATGGTGCGCTTCGACAAAATTTACTTGGAATTATAACCTGAAAATCGGCTGTAAGAAGGTAAGAGTACTATACCTCCACTTGTCTCAGATCGAAAACTTTTATTTTAATGGTGTAAAAATCGTAAAAAGCTTACTTACACCACTTTGTAAGCAAATGTAATTTTTGAAAGCTGTCCATTCCATACTAATATCCTTAGATGGTAAGTTCGGGCTCAAGATTTTAGAAAGAGATTTAGTCCGGTGTGCATAACAAACTCCCACAATGTCTGAGCAAAAGCAGGAAAAAATTGTCCGAAAACGTGTCATGGTACAAGAGATATGTGACAACGTAGTAGAGTCGGAACGCTGACTGACTGACAGCCATATCAAACTGCAACCCAAACTACTGGACCTTGAATCGCGAAAATTTTTATGTGGTTTCCCCTCAGGACGTACGCGAGCCCCAAGAAGAGATTTTTCTGAATTCGACCTCTAAGGGGGTGAAAAGGGGTGAAATGTATTTCCGTAGAAACGTCGATAGAGCTAGAACCCGACGGCCTATCATCGTGATTTTTACATTACTAGGACAAACATACAAATGAATATTAGCCAATTTCAGGATTTTTCTAAGTTCAACATTTAAAGGGGCGAAAATACCTTAAAATGTGTTTCCGATTAATTATCGGCATCTATCGAATCCTTCGGGATACAGAGTTGTTTTCATTTAAAAATATTGCTTACGGAAATACCTTAAAAGTAGTTTTAAAAGATTTTTTGAAATTCGAACACCAAGCAGTAAAAAGGGGCAAAATATTTTTTTTTCATGAATCTTCTATATTACTGAAACACAATTGGCTACCGTTGTGGTTTTCACTTCTATTGGTTACTTGTACAGATGGCTATGGCAGTGCTCCAAGCCGTTTCGAAATTTGATAGTTAAGGGGGTGAAAATACGGGAATTGTGTTTTCCATTATTCCTCAATATCTATCGAACTAATCGAGGTATTGAACTGATATTTGCTTTAGATTGATGCTTATGTAAATATCCTAAATACCATTTAAATATAATTTCCTAATTTGGTCCCAGAGATGTAAAAAAAGGGTACAATATGTTTTCGATTTACAATCGATATACTGTATATCGACCCCAATGATATTTATATACCGATATGATTTTTGTTTAAGATTGATGCCTACTCAAATACCTGAAAAGTGATTTCACGAATTTTTTAAATTTCCCACCTAAGGAGGTGAAATGGGTTGAAAAATGATGAAATGTGTCTTCAATTTATCGTCGACATATCTTGAACCCAGCGGGCTACTGTCGTGTTTTTCAGTTCAAGATACAAAAGTAAAGTAGTCTGAAATGTGATTCAAGGGTTTTTCGAAATTCAGTTTCTTAGGAGTTGAAAAGACTTGGAATGTGTTTGAGATAAATCTTCGATATATATCGAACCCATCAAGATATTCAGTTTATTTTTGCTTCTGGATGATTATTAGGTAAGCGGCCGCAGAAAAGTTTTAAGATTTTTCAAAATTCGAACTCTCAGTGCTGTACAGGGGTTATATGTGATTTTTAAGGAATGATCGATTTTGCTTTTTTGACTGAATGAACTATCGTCTTGATTTTTATTTCACTTGGATACTTAAACAAATATGTAAGGTGTGAAGTTGAGATTTTTCGAAATTCGACACTTAAAGGGGTGAAAACGCATAAAATTTGTTTTCTATCAGTAGAGATATTGAGGTGGTATTGGCGTCAGAATGATGCTTACGTAAGCACCTAAAAAAATAATGCAAATATTTTATTTTCTAAGATAACTTAATGAAGAAAAAAACTTAGTTTGTGAACTTTCAAGGTAGACGATCCGAAAAGCAAGTACGACCAGCGAGAAATAAATTATACAGGAGTTTCATTACTTGTGGTGTTGTACAACCTCCATGAGCCCCGGAAATTAACATTTCATTTTTTAAATTAGTTTTCATGAATAATGTCGACGTTATGGGTCGCAGTTGTTTGTAGCTCCGATCTATTGCTCGAGAGGTTCTGAGCTCAAATCCCTTTAAAGGCAGTGCAAATGTGCAAGTCTGACACACAAAAACTGCAAGGAATATGAAATTAGTGAAATTTGGATGATATTAAAAAATTGTGAAAATGGATTATGCAGTCCAATAACTTTACTATCTACTGAAGTTCCTCGACAGCATCAGCCCACAAATACCATCTCGTTAACCTCAAGGTTGGGGCACCAAATACGTTTATATTTCTGCCAAATATTATCCCGCCAAAACTCCCTAATGCCACTTAACTTCGCGTGTAGGTTTTGAAAAACAAATATGTAACTGAGTGCAGCATCACCAATGGTTTAGCTCGGGGCAAATCAGTCTTAATACCAAGTAAACTACGTCTTTCATTCGACAACCCTCTTACATTAAAGAGTCCGTAATTATCCCACAACGTCAACTTTGCTGTGACTATAAATAAGGCCAAGGCGAAGTCGCTGTTAGTGGCAGCGACAAACTTAAAGACTGCTCTTCGCGTGGACGTCTATAGCTACTTATCCTGCAGCAGAATTATCTCAACTAGCAGATTTGTCTAACACTTGATGACTGAACTGCCTGTCTGGTGTACAAAGAGGTTTTCCAATTAAAGTAAATATTATCTGTTCTTCTGTTCTGTGTAATACTCGCGAGCAAAGCCGCGGGCGCACTCCTAGTGTGTGTGTGTGTGTGTGTGTGTGTCTATATACATATATATATACACACATATATGAAAACACTGACTGACTGACATATCAAACTATAGCCCAAATTGCTAAACTTACAATCGTGAAATTTTTGTGTGGTTCCTCTCAGGTCGTAGGCAAGCACTGAGAAGGGATTTTTTGAAATTCAACCTCTAAGGGGATCAAAAGGGGTGAAATGCACTATGGAAAAAACGTCGATAGAGCTCGAACCCGAAGGCCTATCATCGTGATTTTTACTTAAAAGGGCCACACATAAAAATACAATTTTAGGCAAGTTCAGGATTCCACGAATTTCAACATTTAAGGGGGTGAAAATATATTAAATGTGTTTCCAATTAATTATCGATACGTATCGAATCCTTCGGGACAGAGAGTTGGTTGTCACTTCAAAATGTTGCTTACGTAAGTACCCAAAACGTGGTTTCAGGATTTTTCAAAAATTCGACCTCTAAGTAGTAAAAAGGGAAAAAAAAAAGATTTTTATGAATCATCTATATAGCTGGAACGCAATAACTATCGTCGTGAATTTTACTTCAGTTGGTTACGTATACAAATTACTAGCACAGGACTCCAAGACGATTCGAAAATTGATAATTAAGGTGGTGAAAATACGTGAAATGAGTTTTCGATTATTCCTCTATATCTATCAAACCAATCGAGGCATCGAAGTGCTCTTTGCTATCGATTGATGCTTTTGTATATTTCTAATATACCATGTAAATATATTTCCAAATTCGTTCCCAAAGAGGTTAAAAAAATGGTAAAATGTGTTTTCGATTCACAATATATATATATATATATATATATCGACTCAATTAATCTTTTATATAGCGACATGATTTTTGTTTAAGATTGACGCTTACTCAAATACCTGAAAAGTAATTTCACGATTTCTCTAAAATTCCCCACCTAAGGGGGTACAAAAGGGGTGAAAAGTGATGAAGTGTCATTTTAATTAATCGTCGATATATCTTGAGCCCAGCGGGCTATTGTCGTGTTTTTCACGTCCAAGTGACACCCAGTAAAGTAGCCTAAAATGTGATTCAAGGGTTTTTCGGAATTCTATCTCTTAGAAGGAGAAAAGACCTGGAGAGTGTTTTAATATATCATCGATATATATATATATATATATATATATATATATATATATATATATATATATATATATATATATATATATATATATATATATATCGAGATATTCAGTTCAATTTTGCTTCATGATGATTAGGTTTTAAGAATTTATAAAATTCGAACTCTCAGTACTGTATAGACGTGATATGTGATTTTTAATGAATGATTGATTTTGCTTCGGTTGGCAGGGCCATCGTCGTGATTTTCACTTCACTGAGATACTTGTACAAGTATTTAAGATGTGTAATTACAATTTTTTGAAATTCGATACCTAAAGGGGTGAATAGATATAAAATTTGTTTTCTGTCAGCAGATTATACTTATCAAACCAGTAGAGATATTGAGGTTGTTTGCGTTAGAATGATGTATACGCAAGTACCTAAAAATAGTAATGCAAATATTTAATTTTATAACATATTTTAACTAAGAAGAAAACTTAGTATGTAGACATTCAAGGCAGACGATCCGAAAAGCAAGTACGACCAGCAGGAAATAAATTAAACAGGATTTTCATTCTACAGATCTATCAAGACGTGTTATTGTACAACCTGTATGAGCCAAGTAATTTTTAAAATTAGTTTTAATTAATAATTTCGACGTTATGTAGCACAGTTGTTTGCTCTATTGCTCCGGTGGTATGGGCTCAAATTCTGACACATAACTGCATGGCAGATGAAATTAGTGAAATTTGGATGAAGTAGTTCAAAAATGGTAAAAATGAATTGTGCTGTCCACTATATGGATCTACTGTAGTTCCACGGTAGCATCAACCCACATATACCATTTCACAGAATAAAACAAGTTTACGTTATTTATATTTCTGCAAAACATTGTATCCCACCAAAACTCCTTAACGGCATTTAACTTCAAGTGAAGGTTTTGAAAACAAATATGTTATTAAGGGCACCATCGCCAATGCTTGAGCTCGAGGAAAATCAGTCTTTATAACACGTAAACAACATATTTCATTCGATTACCCTCTTACATTTAAGATATGTAATTACCCCACAACGTCAACTTTGCTGTGACTATAAATAATGCCCAGGCGTAGTCGCTGTTAGTGCTTTTTGCTTGTACAGCAGCTGCAGAGTTAGATCAACTAGCAGTTTTGTAAATCTAATACTTGATGACTGAACTACTTATCTGGTGTACAAAGAGGTTTTTCAGTTAGATCAAGTATTATCTGCTATGAATAACATACGCGAGTAAAACAGCAAGTAACAATACAACACTGAATATCAGGGAGACCAATTTTTGGTTAAAATATTTGTCCCTGTTTGTTTCAGTGCCTATGTGAACACCTGAGCTCTGTTTCATGGTCAACGATTGGCTGTTTTTAACTGTCATGCGTCTTAAAGTTTGACTGCAAGTCACAGACATGTGGTATCGCAGTAACTTTATCCCAATAGGTAGAGTCAAAATAGAATTGTATTTCCACAAAAACACGCTGCCGCTAACAACCAAGTAAAACTGCAAAGGCATTGAAAGCAAGTTGATGGAGAAGTCTATTCGCGAAAATCAGAAGTCCCTATTGAAGACGCGCGGAAGTATAAAATTCACAGACTACGTGTGATTCCAAATGTAACCATTATTGTAATTCATGAGCCACAGCTGGTAACACACGCAGACGACGATAATCAGAACACGTCATGCTGAGCGCGTGAACATATGTGTCCGACAGCGTCACTGAGAGCCTTGTTCTGAGAGTGCACAGAGAAAAAGGTTTGGTTGATTCAACCGTATATATGTTTGTATATAGCCAAACAAGTATGTATTTGATTCAACAAAAACTTTGTTGGCTGAACAACACATGAAACGCGCCAAGTATTGGCTTTGTTGTCCTAACAGAATGTATATTTAACTAGACTAAACCATCCTTTTGGGATAACTATACGTACCAGGCAACCAAATATTTGATTTGTTCAACTGTTACACGCTTGTTTGGCCATATACAAACATGTATACGGCTGAATCAACCAAACCATTGCCTATGTGTGACGTTGGACCGCACCAGGCTTGCTCCGCGAGTGGTTGATAGACAGGAGCGCCGGACATCACAGTAGTAGAGGAGGCACAAGCAATGATTACAACTGCAAGGCTGTCCTCAACAAACCAAGCGTATTGTACACAGTATTTGCACGGGTACACACCTAAAACACGTTAATTGATACTTAACAAGTTTTGTTGGTGTAATATATATTTTTTCTGTACAAAATCAAGTAGTGCAAATTGCAAATGAAATCTTGCTTCAAGAGCGCCGCCAGACCTTGCCCAAACAAGGATAGGGATTAAAATGTTAAGTTATTTTCACTATATCGCTCGCTCTTCGGACAAAAATCATTTCTGCGTTGGGGATATGAATATACTAATGCAGGAATGAAAATTTGATACAGAGCAATCATCATCATTATCTGGTTTTGCAGCATTTTTACAATTTTTTAAAGAGGATATTCCATTAATTTTCTGTACAACATACCATCCCCTAAGTACAATATAAATAGTTACAATACGTTTTGAAACGGTTTACTCGTTTACTTTCTTTGTTGAACGACAGAAACGCAGTGCTATTAAAATCAATTCTGCGACACATGTTATTTCTTAAATTCGTGGATATTTCTCTCAGAATAAAAAAATTATTTTCGTTTTAAATGCTGCAAATTGACCGAACCGAGCCTAAGATTATAGAACTTTACTTGGATGGATTTCGCGACATGATTTTAAACACCTGCCTCACCGGTTGCATTTTCTTTATAGCACGGCGCTCGTACAAGACAATTTCTTGGCAAAGGAGCACTTTTTGCCTACGTATCTGCAGGGGCGTCATTTAAGGTTTTTCTAGGGGGAATGACAAGACTTGTTTTGGCGACAGTGACCTTGTTGCATCTTTTTTATTAATTAAGTATGTATAAATTAGGAACTTTAATAATACAACTTCGGTTTTATGTGCTTACGCTAGTACTATTTAAATAAAACATACACTAAAAATGTTTTTTACACATTTCCTTCTCAATCCAGGGGGAATTTGCCCCCTCCTGCCCACCCCCTAAATGATGCCCCTGCGTACCAGGCGTTGTGCTAGTTTCAGAGCAACAGTTGTGTGCATATTTTACTAGTAAACTATGCATTCTAGGAGCTTGCAAAAAGATGAGCTTGTTTTATTCCCTATGATACACTGCTGGAATAGACAACATGAAATGTTTACAAAACCTGACGGAATAGTAATTTTTTGCAATTTGAGGGCAGTCAACCCTATTATTTTAATAAAAGAGTAAGTTTTTAAGGCTCAATTCTTACAGATTAAAGATCACACTAATACTTACAATCAACGACGGAATCGTAACTTAACTGCTAACCTTTTTATTTATTTGGGCAAAATAATATTTTTAAAATAGATTTTCGAGGGCTAAATACTCTCTTAATATTCACTTGTCTTAAAAGGGCCCCATTTAACTTCGATCTACGTTTTCACCTCTCGTAGTTTAGACTGTTAATTTCCTTACAACCTGTATACAAAAAAATACCACATTTCATGATGCCAAAAAAGTTGTCAGCAATTACAGGTAGTCTAAGGGTTTGTTTTAATGTGAGTTACTATCAATACAAGAAATCAAACTTAAATTATCGACAAAACTTAAACGTTGATAGCTATTCATAAGCACAGCGTAGTTTAATACCTAGACAGTGAAAACGTCTACTTATTTTCGTTAATAGCGCGATTTAATGACTGTTGTGTTAGTCATTTACACTGCATGAGCCATTGAACACACGGGCAGTACGTGCAACATGAAGAAAATATAAATAAATATCGTATGAGGAGGGTACCCTGGAGCAAGGCCAGGTATCACACCCCAAACTACATATTTACGATTGGGCGCCCATAGGCATCTACTTGCCCCGGAGGTCCTACAATGGAGAGACGCCGGAATGAGAAGGACGGGGGAAGTGGGAGTACCCCGAAAAAACCCGCCGACCAGCGACATCGTCCGGTACTATTCCCACCCAGCCGAGGATCGGACCTTGATGGTCTGACCACTCGACCGCCGCGGCCACTTGGACATGAGGGAAAGCTCCCTTATGCTCCTAATTTATTTGACCTTAGCAGTTAGAAAATATTGCAAGACTTTGATGAAACCGGATTTTTTTTTTGGGATGGTTCTACCCGTGTAGTGAGTCGTGTCGAACTTTGAAATGTAATTAAAAAATATCGAGGACTAGATAATGAAAAGTAAATAACAAACAAGACGGACTGTAAATTCTGATTTACTGTGCGAGTTTTAATTAAGTATCTCCTCTAAATATTATCACTAATTACATCAGAGCTCAAAGTGATAATGTGATTAAATGCAAAGTATCTACCTCTTGTGACCGAAATTTCTCAGCGAGGTTTATTTACCTCTCGCCTTTGATATCGCGCCTATGCGGTCGCCCATTAATAAGCTAAAAGAAGATAGAAAAAAAGAGAACAAAGTTGTAGACAGGTAAGATCAATATAGCAGGGTAACTACACTGCGGTCCTCTGAACTCTTAACTTGCTCGTGGACTAAATACTTGTATAAATTAGTATTAATTAGTAGGGTCACGATTTTGTAGCGAAAAGATGTTTGCCCCACTTAACATGCACATCGGCATCTCTACTTCATGGTTACTGGCAGCGTGTCTTTGTTCAGACACGTCTCCCATTTGACTGTACCAATGAGAATAAGATTACTGTGACTCCGTACGTTTGTAATTTGCCAAGGCAAGTGAGGGTTAAATCATCCAATCACAGACGATATAGCAGAGCTGCATATGTGCACATAACGCATTGAAACAAATTATTGCAAATATCTTTTCGCCATAAAACCGTGGCTCTATTAATTTGTTAAACGAAATATGTCTACAAAAATGCGTTTAAGTATGCAATTTTAATACCGTTTTTTTTTATTTGCATGTCATTACAAAATATTGTTTTTAACGAACTAAAACGGAGATCGTGTTCAGTCTCGACAATGACACATGGCACTGTTACCAAACGCGATAGAGAACAAAGACAGTTGCGGTTTATTCTAAAGTCGTCTTCCTGTCAGCGCTAGATACATATCTTCTACAATAAAAATGGAAACTCCTATCTTGAAGCGTAGGTGAAAAGTGCAACATGTTTCCAAAAATCGCGAATTCTTTAACTCGATCGAGTGAAAATCTAGAGTAGGGAGCTCTGCACAGAAAAATTCGTAACTTTATAATCCAAATTCTGTCCAACTCTTGCACATTACATTAATAATTTCCTTCAAATAAAATATTTGCAAGTACTATAGTTTTCGCTACTTACCCAAATTGAACATTATCCAACCTAAATTAATGACATTGAGTGAATTAAGCTATTGAGGTATAGAGGTTTTAAGCTATAGAATGACATATTTGTCATTTAACATAAAAATTATTTTAAAAATACAGGTATTCGAATATATATAAAAGTTAGGTTCACTCAACGGGCTCCCAGCGTAGTAGTCTGTCTCTGAGGGTTGTGATGTCTCGTCTATTCGAAATTATTTATGTATGAAAATACGTACCGTAATTTATTCGTCATAGTACACGTGTCGGCAGTATAGTCCATTTTAAAATTATTTCTGTAAATCTTAACGTGTCGTCCTGTTTCTCTTTATGCACTTTATCGTAAAAAATGTTTCATCACGCGCCCTTTATTACACACTCAGAGCCGTGACTGAGGTGCGTTTCAGGTCCGCGGACGGTTGTAAAATTTCAAAAATTGTCTAGAGACCTAGAAACACCTGCGATTCCCAGAGTTACGCCCTGGAGCTGGAGAGCTCTCCTCGTGTTACGACTCAATCTGCTGATGGCATCTTCCATCTCTCTTGCTCCCGTGCTTTGCACGTACCTCTTTTATAGCGAGTAAAGTAGTGCACATAGAATAAAGGAGCGTGCAACGAGATGTCGATTCGTTGCAGCCGTGAACATCTTAAAATAATACGGTACTTGAATATCGTAACACGGTGAACTTTAAATGAAAATTACGTGTACCGCCACTCGTTCAGGCAGAGTTACGTAACGAAAGTAAAAGAACTCTATAAACTGTTAACTGAGATATATCTGTACCAGACGATCTCAACTTTGACAGTTCTTTTTGCTAATCTATTTCGTTTTTAATATGTTCACACTTTGGTTACTTTTATTTTCAACAAATTCTGTCTAAAATAAAAAAATCGTAAAATAGGAACTATTTGTGAAATAAATCTACATCGTATTATAAATTCAGTTATTATACGCCAAATAAAATTGGATTCACGAACTGAAATTATATCAATCAAACTGTAAACGTAAATTTATAAAATTATTTAAACCTAAACGTGATTTGTTTTTCACATTTTCCATACTTTATGTATCCTAAATTTTAGCCAGTGGTGTATTTCATTCTCACAATTTGCTTACTTACGGTGTAAAGCCATACGCCCGTAACGAACCTACGATTGAAACTTCCACAAACGAATAGTAAACCAGAAAATAACAGAATACACAGTGTTCCTGCATTCGGTTTTATATCAGTCAACGCACAGACACAAATGGTAAAGAAAATGTTGAAATAACATAGACACGACTGATTTCGCTACAGAACAGACACCCGTACTAAACAACGCATTCCAGGAGGAAAGCATATTTCGAAATAGTTGTATAAATACGTACAAATTAGTACGACAGCGCTACTTTTTCTATAAAAGGGCGTCATCGTGTTTTTCATTGTGTAAATAACCAACATTTTCATGCAAGACCACAGAATCTGAAATAATATAGAAACAGTAACTATTTTAATATCTTGGAAGAACAGTCCAGACATCTAGAACAAAAATATTAAATGAACATAGGTCCAAAAATGCACCACTTCTGCACAACAGTTCACAGTGTATGATATATTGTGCATAGAGTGCGAGCTGGATCGTGTTAATGTGGCATGCCATTGTCGCTATTACTGGCAACTACGTACCAGACGAGCGGTATTCGATTGGACAGTAAATACTGCCCGATATAGCATTCCTCAGTGACACGATCCTGCACGCGCGAATTTCAACTGGCGCGGTCTACCGCAATTGTCATCACCATATTTAATTTTTTTATTTGTACCAGATATTTTTTTTTTATTTTAGACACAAAATGTGACTAAATTTTGCTCGTATGAAATTTTTTTATCTGTCATAGTTTTCGTGTAATGATTTGTTAAAGTAATATTTTGCATGTATTCGTTTTAACTACACTAAAACCAACTGATATACCAAACTCAAAAAATCACAGTGGATAAAGACATTGCAAGCTAGAATGTCGTGCTCATAAAAATAAAGAATAAAAATTATTTGAATTAAAAAAAAAATGCTGAAACTGCAAATAAAAATTTACAAAGTTCAATATTTTGTTATGTACTAATAATTTTTATTCTTTATTTTTATGAGCATGACATTGTAGCACTGTGATTTTTTTTTTTTAAGTTTCGTATATCAGTTGGTTTAAGTGTAGTTGTTAAAACGGAAACATGCAAAATATGACTTAAATCAGCCATTACGCGTAAACTATGAGAGATAAAAAAATTTCATACGAACCAAATTTAGTCACATTTTGTGTCTAAAATAAGAAAAAAATATCTGGTACAAATAAAAAATTAAAAAATGGTGATGAAATTTGCAGTAGATCACGCCCTTAAGTCATAACACCTGTAGTACAGTAACGGCGAGTTTTCGGGCCTATATTAACAAAACATGTTTTGTCTCTCCAGTGCCGTGGTCACGCTGGATACAGAACTACACCACTTAAATGTGTTCAGTTTTATAGATCGGTTACAGGAGCTACGAACAAGGTTAGATTGCAGTCTCTTCTCGTTCAAAGTGAACTGGTTTCACATGTAGTTTCAAACGACATATATCTTATACGCTTCACTCCTATTGTTAGAGCCCACGATTTTTGGTGAAAATAATTCTGCAACAGTTTGTTTCAATGCCTTACGTGCACATCTGCAGGTCTGCTTCTTGATTATAGGCAGAATGTATAATTGCACAGGCGTGGTTCATTTGACTTGTGCCAACAGGAACAAGGTTACTGCGACACACAACACGTCTGTGATTTGCGGGTAGAACCCCGAGACGCTGAGAATTTAAAACAGCCAATCACTGACCACGAAGCACAGCTGCATGTGTGCACATAAGGCATTGAAACAAATTGTTGCAAAATTCTTTTCACCAAAAATCGTGGGCTCTACCTATTGTTTGTTTGGAGTAACTGCCTGTATAACAAATATGGCTGCTTTTTGGTCCAGGTGTAAAATAATTATATCCACTTTACTCACACATTTCAGTCAAATGCAATATGATAATTAAAAAATCACGAATGTTGAGTGTAGAAGTGATAATAATTAAATTTGATACATTTGAGGTTCCAAGTTTGTTGACGTTGAGTTTATTCAGCCGTGTAACCTCGCAAACATTTTAAGCTTTAAACACGATCAATCATGACTGCCGAGTGTATTTAACTAAACAGGTTTGACCTCTAGTGTAACCGTGGCATATATTTACGGACTGTTTTCCCAAAATATTGACGTGCAAATTTCCAACACATGTAAACACAAGTAACTTTCTGAACTTTTAAAAAATTAATAAACCTTTAAGTTAGTTGACTACTATAACGTAATAGCATCCCGCCAAAACATAAATTATTCCAAACTCACTCCACTGCCACGTGTTTCACACTGTATTTCTTCAATGGCGCCGTCATATTTTCTAACGTCAGTGCGCGGATCTTCAGTCGTCTGTCTCCCCATGCTTCAATTTCGTCTGCGTATGCACGTATTTTACGACAGTTTTCGCGAAGAAACGGTAATTTTCGTCAACATACTCTATTTCTAAAGTATATTTTGTGAAAGCGAAAACAGCCCAGCCGGGCATTTATCACCGTCATTATTAGAGTCCACGCTTTTTGGTGAAAATAATTCTGCAACAATTTATTTCAATGCCTATGTGCACATATGTGGCTCCGCTTCATGGTCAGTGATTGGCTGTTCATAATTCTCAGCGTCTAGGGTTCTACCTGCAAATCACAGACGTGTGGTGTCGCAGTAACCTTGTTCTTGTGGCATAGTCAAATGAGCCACGCCTGTGCTATAATACATTCTGCCAATAATCATGAAGCACAGCTGCAGATGTGCACGTTAAGGCACTGAAACAAATTGTTGCAGAATTCTTTTCACCAAAAATTGTGGGCTCTAGTCATTATTAAGTAGGAAAATTCAGCTGCAGGGCCAGAGAGACTCACAGCATTCTTTTACATTGGCAAATATTGTAGCGGCCTGTGTCATGTGTGATTGGAGGATGGTAGGATGGTTGTTTCCAGACGAATCACAAATAGTGGTGCACCAGACTTATTATTGGCCCAGTCAGATGGGGACACGCCAATTACGAACGAATAACGTCAGACATGAACATGTTATACTGAAGCCTAGCAAACAATCACCTTTCCCAGCGAGAATTCAGAATGATAGGATCGCCGATAAAAGTCAGATAATAGGCGAGTCAACAGCAGAAATACAGCGCGCCAGTTCACCGCATTGTGAGTAGATGCTAATGTTATAGAGATGATGGTTTATCTCGGGAAAACTTGACTGTCTGCTGGGTTTCAACACACGTTCAGCTTATCATATTATTACAGGCTTCCTCTTGTACACGGAGATGTTGCCCTACTTCACTGAGCCATTAAGAATCCCGCTATTGAAATATTTGTTGCCTGTTGGTCTGCAGACAGCCACGTTGTGTCGGACGTACATCGCCCAATCACATTTATTGCAAGTATATGTTGGTCCAAAACATTTCCGCGATATACGATCATCTCTAGCTATTATAGGCCTACATTTACGTACGTGTCTTATTCGTCCTAACTGCTCCAGCCCTGCTAGGAAATACACTACAAACCAATACCGGGCAGCTTGTAAAATTCTAGGAGAACACTGATTGCGTTTCCACCACGATCCAACAGACAACAGTACACTACATTTAATTAATTAGAGATTTACGCTGCCAACTTAACAACGTGCAGATAAAATGTCTTTCCTATACGAATAACCATTTTTTGTTGCTACAGTCGAACATAAATGACTAACATAGAAACAGTAGTACGCAAAACACATAAAAAGGGAACGTTCCTGTTAAAGGAAAAGTAATTACATTATTTTATTTAATAGTTCAACCTCATGCCACTAGGTTATTGTTCACATATCTCTTTTAGTTATTAACATAGAACTGTCAGGTATTAGTCTCTGTTGTATTTGCTGCCAGGCCATCGACAGGTAAAATATATCTAGCCAGACTGTGCCTTTAAGAGCATTGGTGCATGTAAAACACAAAAATTAAAAATCTATCAAACAGCATATGGTACCTGGTAAAGTGGCCATTGGGGTTACCTACTTGAAGTTACGTGTAGTAGAAACTAAATTGGTACAGGCGGTTCGCAATGAAATGAACACTTCATACGCCCTAGTAACTTATTTCGCTATCAGCCACTTTGCATTTTTCTGCCACTTTTTAATAAAAACACAGCACCCTAAGTAACAATCAAAGTATGTAGATTATAATGACATCAAAAGTAGAAGTCTAACACTACAAAAAATATTTTTCAATTACTTTTTTTTAGACAATGCGATCTTCAAAAGTGCTCACTATACCGTGAACCGCCTACAGCTACAACTGCAATCATGAGGCATTTGTGAAGATTTCAGAATTCCACGCACACTTTTCGTAATGCCCGCTACAGAATACGTGCTTTATGTGATATCATAATCAGATAGGGAAAGAATAATAAAAACAAATTTTCTTAAATTACTTTAGCAAGACTACCTCATATTAGACACTGAGTTACGTATAAGAAGTAGCCTAGAATAAAACTATATTTTGTAGCGATATTATACTCTTTTAATTTTTATGGCAAAATTATTTCATAGTCTTCACATGAAAACTATTTCAAATTAGATTCCATACAAGTCAACCGCAAATCATTACTAGTATTGAACTCCTTAACTATTTCAAGAAAGAACCACATTAATTCAGTACGTACTTTCCTTTTTTGTAGTTGAAAGTAAAATAGATTATAGATAGCGTAAGTAAAACATATAGGTTTCTAAAAATTTAAAATATGCATTATGCAACTTGAAATGTGTCGGTAAATTAAATACGCATTGCGTCATAAATTTAACAATTAATTATTCTGCAGTGGCATCTTTTTCGCACATGCTGAACACTCGTACACATTGTCCACAAAATAAGTTTTTAATTATGGTTTGTGAACTTCACACCTGCATCTTGCATCGCTGAATAGTTTTTTTCTGGACACGTGGAAAAAAACCTACGAAATTCTGAACCGTAGCACATTCGGCTAAAATATTACCTCTGACTTACGACCAAAGGATTTATCAGACAATTCCGCTATGAGGCAAAGGGATTCAGGTCTCGTTACTGTACGGTAAATCCGATGCCTCCATATCCAGCAACTCATCTGTCGGAAAATGATTGGTCGAGATGGCACAGAACTGGAAGGGTGAAATATGATGAAACTTTGTTCAGTAGTAACGACATGAGGTAGTATGTCAGTGTAATATATTATAATTATTTGAAGGGACGTGGTTGGCTTATTGGCTAGACCACACGCCTCCCACCAAGGCGACCCGGGTTCCAATCCCGGCGGATCGGTCCCCGGACTTTCGCATGTGAGAATCGTACAGGACAATGTCGCTGGTCGGCGGGTTTTCTCGGGGATCTTCCGTTTCCTCCGCCCCTTCTTTACAGCGCTGCTCTATACATCATGTCACCCCTCACTAGTGATGTAGAGCCGCGATTTTATGGCGAAAAGATGTTTGCAACATTTGGTTTCGATGCGTCATGTGCACACCTGCAGCTCTGCTACATCGTCTGTGGTTGGATGATTGTACTCTCACTTGCCTTGGCAAATTATAGACGTACAGACTCACAATAATCTTATTCTGATTGGTGCAGTCAAATGAGAAACGTGTCTGAACAAAGACACGCTGCCAATAACCTTGAAACAGAACTGCCGATGTGCACGTGAGTCACTGAAACAAAGTGGGGCAAAAATCTTTTCGCGACAAAATCGTGGCCCTAGTGATAAGACCTCGATGTAAAGTGCTGACCAAAATAAAGAGGAGAATATCGCCACACAGAAATACAAATTTTAGAAAAAATATAAATATGTGTTTTCGAGGGTTTTGCGATAATGATAAAGCTTATTAACTCATAGTTTTCAGGGTACTGAAAGTTCAGTCTTAAAATTTCGATCGCAATGTGGGCCGTACCAAGATGAACAGAAGGTTAGTGGAACATACATGTTGTTTCGACGACAGGTACTGAAACCCACCGAATATAATTCATCATGTAAAACCCCATCAATGCTCTCGCCACTCGCCACGGCTGCGAGTCAGGTAACGCCCTTAAGGAATATCAAGTGAGAGAAAATAATAATTTTATATTTTTAAGAAATAGTGTTAGTTTTGTGTACGATACTTTTGGCTACAGTTTCCTCTTAAGAAACAATTTTAGCTCTCATAGTTTTCTCATACCGGTGCGTCAAAATTTGCAAGTTAACATTACAATTCAAACAGTAAAAACCAACTGACTTACTTCTATAAAATAATTCACAGTGAAATAAATCACATGCCGTGGGCTATGCAACGAAACGTTTAAAAAAATTCCCAGTGAACTATTTTTTAATTTAAAAAACTTCTGTATGTGGAAACTTTTTTTCCTGTATATTTGCTACTATTATAAAAAGTCACAAAATATTACGTTGTGGGTTCCAAAATTTTTTTACGTGAGTCATTGGATATTAATTAACAACGGATTATCTTATTTTAGTAATTGCAATTTGCATGGCAGCGTAACAAGCAAGCCCTGACTTTGAAGCACCTTTATAAGGAGAAACTGCGAGCGAAAATTGTTTTGTAGGAGCAAACTGAACTTAGAAGTATCGTCTACAAAACTAAAACTACTTCACAAAAATATAATATTACTGTTTCATCCCACTTGAACACACTTGAAGGTTCCACCTGCCTAAGGCTGTTCAGGTGACTACGATCTAAGAACGCACAGGTACTTAGATCGACTCTTACTTAACACTTGTTCCACCGCTTACGCAAGGCGCTCAAAGCGTGCACTTAATATCCGTCGCCGTCTCACTTGAACATGCCTTTAAAACTAGCGAAGCTATATTTTCCTGGTCGGATAATAAAGATGAAAGTACGACGTGTGCGTAAAGGAAACACTAAAATTTTGACAGCTAAAATGGACTCTGAAAACGCATATGTTAGCCATTTTCACTCTCCCAGAATACGCATTAGAGGCGGAAATGCGAAATGCGCGGCGACCTAGCTGAGAGGTTTTATGTACGCCACTAAAACCAACTGACATACCAAACTGAAAAAAGGGTAAAGAGAATAACGATGTTGTAGGTAATAACGTCTCATATATAAAAACAAAAACAAAAACTGTATTTAAATTTTTTTTTAATTTTTTAAATTTTAATTTTAAATTTCAGCAAATTTATTTTTTGATACAAACATACGAGTATTTTATTTTTGGTTTTTATATAAGAGACGTTTTAGCCTACAACAACGACATTTTCTGTATTTTTTAGGTTTGTCAGTTGGTTTTAGTACATAAAACCATTACATGCAAATTTTGAAGTTAATTAGACGTTTCGAAAAAACTATGAGAGAAAAAAATTTCGTAAGATCAGAATTTAGTCACAACTTACGTCTAAAATAAGAAAAAAAGATCTGGTACAAAAAAAAAAACGAAAATAGCTGTAAACTGTGCCCGTACGGGCTATTAAAATGCGTTTTTTTTTTTTACGAAACCATTCCATATGTGACTATTGTGTCAATGTTCGAAAAGAAAACACACTTCAAACGATGACGGAAAGGTAGTTTTAAAGCATCATGTCAATAATGAAAATCATTTCCGAGCCCCTCAAAAAAGACAAATAAGCTTTTCCAACCTGTTATATACGAAAAACTACTCACGAAGTTACTTTAAAAATTACTTCAGAAACTTGCGATGTACATTGCACAAAACTTTTCGCCGATAAAAAGATGGGATCACCACTGAAAGTGTCAGTCAGGTGAGTGATCTACGATACTACTGTACGTCGTGTCCTGCGGTAGAGGCGATACCGCACCAGATGAGCCGGTCAACATCGCCCTTGGCTCCGTGCCTCACTCACACAAACACACGGCCAGTAGGCGAGCGCCTTAAGGATGTTCAAGTGCGATACAATCATAATTTTATATCTTTATGAAATAGTGTTAGTTATGTAGACGATACTTGTGAGTATACACAGAAAAAACGGTTTTGTGGTGAGAGCAAAAATTTTTGTCAATATGGACCTCACCAAATATTTTTGCACTGGTTACAAAATTTTTTGGTTGTCACTGCAAAACATTATTGGGGAAAGCAAAAAATTTCAGTAGTCACCACAAAAAATTTGGTAAGGTCCATAATGACAAAACATTTTGTAGTGACTAATAAGTATTTTTTTCAGTGCTTCTTACAAAACAATTTTAGCTTTCATAGTTTTCTCATAACAAAGTCAAAAGTTGCTTGTTCTGCTGCCATGCAAATTGTGAAAACCAACTGGCCTACTTGAATAAAATTATTCACTGTGATATTACATCCCATGAACTATGTAATAAAGTATTTAAAAGACCATAACGTAATATTGTGAATTTTTTAAAATACCGCAAAAGTACAGGAAACATTTTGAAAACTCAGAAATATTTTTAATACAAAAATAGTTCGCAGGATTTTTTAAAAATGTTTAATTACGAAGCCCGTGGCATGTTATTTCACTGTCAATTATTTCACTTACGTAAGTCAATTGGTTTTCACTATTTACATGGCAGCAGAACATGCCAATTTTGACTCTGACGCGCCATCATGAGAAAACTATGCGAGTTAAAATAGTTTCGTAAGGGGAAACTGTACTCACAAGTATCGTCTACAAAATTAACACTATTTCATGGAAATATAAAATTATGATCGTATCGCACTTGGACACCCTGAAGGTGGCATCCTAGGTAGGCTACGTTTGTGTATCTGAAGCACGAAATCTGTGGAGCACTAAGGGTGCTACTGACCGCCGTATGTAATGCAGTATCACCTCTACGCACAAGGGGCCGCGGTGGCCGAGGGGTCAGACCTCTCACCTCCCACCAAGGCTATCCGGGTTCGATTTCCGGTAGGATCGGTCCCCGGATTTTCGCATGTGGGAATCGTACCGGACGATGCCGCTGGTCGGCGGGTTTTCTCGGGGATCTCCCGTTTCCCCCGCTCATTCATTCCGGCGATGCTCCATACTCACATCATATCACCCCTCAGCAGCGCTAGAGACCTCGATGTTAGGCGCTGACCAAAACCTCTTCACTTCACTCTACGCACAAGCCACTCATCTGGCATGCAGTGGTTTGTTATTATTTTTATTAGCCTACCTACTGTACTGTAGGCTGCGATCATATGTCATCTTATATGTGCGTTTTTCGAACCCGGCTGGTATTTTCCCAAATACGACAGTCTGAAAACCCCATTTCTAGCCATATTAAGAGTTAGTTGACCTGGCGCGTGAGACAGGTTGTAGCGTAGTACGAAAAGTATTTTTTTGTGTAACCATTACAAATGTTTCCAATGATTTATCTACGAAAAGATTAAGTATGTCACCATGAGTTTAAAAATTCCGTCCGCTAGTTAAAAAACATGATTTCCAAGCTCCTCAAAAGTGCTACAAATGACTTTTTCACGTTGCTGTAGCTGAGAAAATATCAACCGTAATCGGGAAACCAAATCATAGAAACATGCATTGGACTTTAACGCAAACTTTCCACAAATAAAATTTCAGGGTCATTCCGTTAAAAACCGTTTCTACGAAAACACTGTACGCTAGTTTAATCCTTCACGCCTAGAGGCGATGAGGCGTTTTGCGGACGTGTTATACTCGACTTATAGCCTCGAACGTAAAAAAAGTTGGCGTCCACTAACTCTTAAAAGGCTGTAAATTGTTTCTCTAATAAGCATACTGAATTTTTAAACTTATAGCAGCATAGTTCGTAGTCTTTTAATAGTTACGTCAAGAAGTTTCGTCAAAAAAATAATAGCGATTCGCTGCAACACATTTCAAGCGCAGGCAGGAAGGTACTTTAAGGTTGTTCCAAAGACGAAAATTACGTTTTTAAAAATTCCCTTGTGTGTCCCCTTTTTGCTTCAGTGTTTTTCAAGCCTAAAGCTGAAAGCTGACAAAAGAAAATTATATTGCATGTGCCGCGGCATTAAAGTGTATAACCGAATTATTTTATATCGTTGTAAATAAGAGATGCATGATTTTTAGTTTTATGTGAATCAAGTCTATAATTCCATGCGTGGCGTAAATTAGAAAACACTAACGTAATATAAGCACAATAAACTATTCATACAGCATATGCATATTGCCTGACACCAGAAAAACATTAAATATTGCAGCTGAATTTTCTTTCTTGGATTCGTATTTAACGAGAGAAAAATGCAGGTTATGTATATATATATATATATATATATATATATATATATATATATATATATACTTTTTTAAGGTTCGTTGCCAACAAACGTATTTAACAGTACAAAATATAGGTGTAAAGCAATTTCTATGATTTGAAAAAAAAAGTTCTAAGTGACGTTATTTAATTCATCCCATGTGAAGGGTGGCATGAGATAAGTATGGAGCAGCGCCGAAAAGGAGAGGGGAACGGGATAACCCTGAGAAATCCCGCCGACCAATGGTATAGTCCGCCACGATTCTTACATGCGAGGACCCGGGTCGATCCTGCTGGAAATCGAAACCGGATCGCCTTAGTGGGAGGCGAGTATCCAAGCCACTGCGCCAACCTCGGCCTTGAAAGACGTTCAAAGAGGAATTTAATTTATCGACGGCTGTCTGGTAGTAATACAAAATCCAAGACAGTATATAACAAGCTAACTTTCCTTCCTTATTGTACGTCGTGATCACCGAATAAACGTGCAAAAAACGCGACTGTTGAATACTGAAAGAATATTCGCACTTTAAATTTATTGACCTACACTGGTGAGAAACATGGTTACAGCTAACGGATCTTCTGAATGGTTGGGGATCTTCCGTTTACACCTGCTCTTTCATTCCGGCGCTGCTCCATACTCACCTCATGTATCCCCTCACCAGTGCTTAAGACCTCGATGTTAAACGCTGACCTATATATATATATATATATATATATATATATATATATATATATATATATATATATATATATATAAACACACTTCCACTCGAACGCGCAAAATATTTCCACCTAGGCGGCAACTTTAAGGCACACCAGCATAATTATTTAGAAACTGTTTACTAAGTAAGTCGATGCTCACGTGATTTAAGCTCGCTATATGATAGTTAAGTTATCAATTACGCTTAACTTTGAACTGTGCCTGTGCGACGTAAAACCTACTATACCTAATGCTTACGTAAACGAGCTATACTTGCGAATGAATGCAGTAAAACGTTAAAATATTTTCGGGATATATTTATGTAATAATTAACTAGTATGAGCAAATTAAAAGGAAACTAATGACTATTGCTGTCAGTTAACACTGAATTTAGAGTAAAGAAAGCAGATAACATAGAAGACGATACGGAAATCATGAGTACTCAGAGTAAATTTGTGAAGTATAAGGTGGCTCAATTTTCGGCGGGAATTTTACAATAAGATTTTTTTTTCTGTTTTGTTAGGGGAGTCGAGTTAGGCATACGCAGTGCGGTTCAACCCCCCGCCCCCCTTTTTTTCCGTCGGCCAATCATTTTTGCATTCCATTCTAGTCAAACTATTACAATAACAAGAATATAACCAGACAAGAAATGTTTTACTGTCTCAGCATTCAAAAACAGATAGTTAATAATAGTGCCTTTACAATTATAACTCAACACCCCTTCCGAAAATAATTTCTGGGTACGCCCATGGGTGTTAAAGTCAGTTTATTTTTTATGTGTGCATGAGAATCAAAATTAGAGACAATGGAATATGGCGAAAATGTTTTATACCAACGTACCCTTGAAAACACTGTAGTTACTTGCAGCATGTATAATTGGGTGATGTACGCTTGACACAACGTAGCGCCTGCAGAACAATAAATATTACAATAGCGGGATTCCTATTGGCTCAGTAAAATAGGGCAACAGCTCCGTGTACAAACGAAAGTCAGTAATATTTTGGTAAGCAGAGCATGCGTTAAAGTACAGCAAACAGCTAAATTTTCCCACGATAAACCATAATCTCTAATCATAGTAAAAGTAATCAGGAGAAAGAATAAGAAAATGAAGACATGATGCGAAGAAAAGATGAGGAATGAAAAATTGTGGGCAGCGAAAATACTATCTGGGAGTTTTGTTCGAGAAGATTATTGCTTGGCAAATGATGAAATGTTATTGGTTGTAATAAAGCGAATTGTAGGAAGAAGGAAAGGAAAGAATTGAAGTCGTGAATGCCATATACGTACAAAAGAAAAAAAAACAATCCGACTTAGGAACAGTTAGTAGAAACGATATGATCTTTGAATGAACTGTGCAATGGGAATGCATGACTGGATTCAGTTTCTTGGACGTACTCCATTGCAAATTGAACGACTGTCAAAAAAAACTAAACAAATAAACGAAAACCATAATATAAGCAGAGTATGCTTAGTCAGCAAGATACATACACAACAAGAAATTCCAAAATGGAATCGGGTCAAATAGAAACAAGGAACAAACAGATAATAAATGAAAATAATAACAAATAAAATAAAAAATCAAGTGTCTGATATTTGCTGTGTTTTTTGTTTCATCTCATCGTTGTGTCGCATGTTACTTGATTTTTTATTTTATTTGTTATTATTTTCATTTATTATCTGTTCGTTCCTTGTTTCTATTTGACCCGATTCCATTTTGGAATTTCTTGTTGTGTATGTATCTTGCTGACTAAGCATACTCTGCTTATATTATGGTTTTCGTTTATTTGTTTAGTTTTTTTTGACAGTCGTTCAATTTGCAATGGAGTACGTCCAAGAAACTGAATCCAGTCAATAGAAACGATGAAGAGTAACAAAATTAACGAAATGAAATTGTATGTGTGTGTATGTGTGTATATATATATATATATATATATATATATATATATATATATATATATATATATATATATATATATATATATATGTGTGTGTGTGTGTGTGTGTGTGTGTGTGTGTGTGTGTGTGTGGACATGTGTCTGTAGGCAAATAAACAAAGTTGTTTTCCGGGTTGTGTGGATATTTTCCTAGTCAAATATTAACTGGTGTGTCGCAGCTTCCATCCTGAAAAGGTTTCTTGGGCACTAAAAGGTCAGTACAGTAAACAGTAAAATCTTGAGTTACATTTACTTCTTCAAAGCAGCAAAACGGTAAGAAATAATAAGAAATTTCATTTTCAAAACCAAATCCGACTATAAAGAAGATTCTTGGAATATTTTGCGATTCTTACAATTTCAAAAACAAATTCTGCAGTCACAGAATCAAGCCTATATCTTACGTTCCTTGCCATTAATTTATGCCTATCAAATGCAGTCAAAAATTCATTTCCAAGTATGGGACTTCAATATTCTTGCCCAAATATTTTTTCAGTTAGTGATTTAAAAATAAAAGACAACCCATAACCAGTAAAAGAAATTGTAAGTCGTTTACTCAAAGGGATTTGTCTACAGTGTCTTACAGAGTAACGTATATAACAAATAGTTAACTACTGTACAAAAATATAGCTGAGAAGTGGGCATCCTAAAAAAAAAAGGTTTACTTCAGGGCGCGTTGGAAGTCCAAATATGAGTTGAGTTATACTGTAGTTAGTGGTGTATATAAATTAGTTATTTATAAAATTCGAACGTTGTGTGTGAGTAGTGATTCCCATATAGTTAAAGACCTGCAGATTTCACGATATTATTCCGCCTTAGGCTGGAATCGACTGGCCTATGCCTACCCGAACACATTCGGTGACATTACAGACTCCGCGACTTCGTATCTCTGTGTGCTCGCATTTCAAGATAGCGGGTATTTTTCAGTTGATTTTACATAATTGACTGAAAAAGTACTTCGGGCGCACCACACAGTAGAAGTCAGATGGGAACACAGTAACTTGGGGTACAACTGTCAGACAATAATGAGAAATTGTAGGTCCTTATCTACAGCCTGTGACACAACTGTGTTCTTGTTGCGGCGGCCGTTGTGGACAAATATGCGAGATGCGATACTGTGGGCCTGTACGGATGTTTCTTGTTCCTTCAGAAGACTTGGGATGGAAGACGTGTGGTGGTAGTGTAACCTCTGGTGAAGACTAGGACACGAGGTAACACTCACCTCGGGCAGCTCGTCGGGGACCTTGCCCATCCAAGAGAGGGACAGGATGGCGCAGTCGCACTTGGAGTTGGTGTTCCTCTCGAAGTGCAAGTGCATAGCCGGCTCTAGGGATGCGGACCGCCTCCTGGGACACGGGCGCCCGCTACGCCAGCTGCTCACGTCGAGCCGTCGTCACGCCTGCACGTCGGCCGGCCATCTTGCCAGCCAGGTGTCCACCCCCCACCCCTTCACAACTGTTCTCGAGCTTAAGGCCCTCCCCCTCCCTCCTTAAACCCGTGGCGAGAGGCGCGCGTCCCCGACGTCAGGACGCTACGTCCCTTCTTCGCCAGCTGCTGTCGGGGTTGTAAGCAGCGTTACAGCAGCCCTCCTCGCGCCGAGCACTTCCGCCTTCCGCGAGGGCGGCTCGCGCGCGTTATTGATTGGCGGGGCGGCGCGCGGCGCGCTCCGGCGGCCACCCCGGCAACTAGGCCGCGCGATACGGGGCGTCGCGTCGCGTCGTCGCGCGCTCGCATGATCTGGCCCTCTGCGACACATGGTCGCGCCATCGACCGCCTGGCCGGTAATCACGGTCATCGGTCCGAGAACTATAGCATTACAAGTAAAAGATGGGTTGTTCACGATAAAGGGAGCACTTTTTGAGACTGCCTAGTCAAGAACAATTATTGATAAACGTAACAGTTTTTTTTAACATTCGCCATTGCGGGAGAATGTTGCCGTATTGCAGAACACTCGCAATAAAAAAAGGAAGACAAGCCAGTAAGCTGTAGTCACCAGACATAAAACACACTGATAATTCCTTAAAGGAATTTAGTCATATCCCAGAAGACGACACAAGGACATAAAAACACGTAAAACACAGAAAGTAATTCCTAAGTGGAATATAGTCAACTGACCACATAATATCCTTTGTAAAAGAATATTTCCATTTCATTACCATAGCTCAGACATTAAACGTAGCACCAAACGACATATTGGTGAGTTTTTATGTGTAGAGAATTTTTACCAATGTGCCTGTATCGAAACACTCAAGGTCATAGAATCCAGATTGGAAAAAGATTGCACTGTAAAGGAGCGAACAACACTACCTATCCCATCTATCATGGAACTTATTACCTTATGTGCAAACACGACCTATTTCCAGTTCAAAAATCAATTTTACAAGCAAACAGATGGTATGGCTCTCTCGCCCTTCATGGCCAACATTTTCATGGAGCACTTGTATGAAGAGGCACAGAACATGTCCAACACCCAACCTAAAGTCTGGCTACGATATGTAGATGATACTTTCCTCATATGGCAACACGGACTTGACAAATTGAACAAATTTGCAGTTTTTCTAAACTCTCTCAGACCATCAATACAGTTTACATTAACTGAAAACAACGAGAGCATCCCTATTCTTGATGTTTTGGTGTCCAGAAAAAACACAATCTCAACCAAAGTATATAGAAAGCCCACTCATACTGGACAATACCTCCATTACATATCCAATCACTCCAAAAGTACAAAAACCGGCATATTAAACACTTGGAAAAACAGGGCAAAAAAATATGCAGTGACAAAACCTGAAAAACTGATGAAGCAAACCTCCTAAAAAAATTCTTAGCAAATGGCTATCCTATTAGCACCATAGAGAAACATATGGACAATCAAGTCCAATTCAGTTCACAGGAATCAACAGATAAAACAGCAGGTACATTGGTTATTCCATATGCGCAAGGAGTCTCTGAAAAAATAAGACGACTCGGAAATAAGTATGGACTACAGACAGCTTTTCGGTCAGCTTCCACAATTAAAAACACGCTGACGAAAATAAAACCAGTTAAAGAAATACAGTAAACTCAGAACTGTGTCTATGAAATCCCTTGTGAATGCGGAAGAAAGTACATTGGTGAAACTGGCAGGCCTCTCAGCACACGCCTTACAGAACACCAAAATAATATCAAGAAAGGTAAAACTAAAAATCTATACTAGCCGAACATGTCTGGGAATACAGTCATAGATTACTGTGGGAAGATGCTACACCTATTACACTTGAGGCAAATCCGACAAAAAGGAAAATAAAAGAATCGGCTTTTATCATCAGCAATAGGAAAGTCATCAGCCAACAAAGTATTGAACTGAAAATATCTGGATCCCTTTAATCAAAAAAGAAAATAATAAAAACGGAGACAATTAATCACTGCAGATTACATTATTCCAACCCATTTGTTAGCAAAACAATAGACCTGATTCACATGTCACTGCATATGAGCCCATTACAAGATGCGCGACCAATCAGGAGGCAGCTGCACTGCCATTGGGCGAGCTACATGTAGGCATTTTTCTTATTAAGACCCTTGCACACACCTCATTTTTGATGCTTTTATTTATCTTTTTTGTCTGTCTTTTTTTTGTGCCGTCTTTCTCCAGTTGACTATATTCCACTTAGGAATTAATTATGTGTTGTACATCCGTTTTTTTTTGTCCTTAAGTTGTCTTCTGTAATACGACTTCATTCATTTCAGGAATTATCTGTATGTTATATATATCTGTCGACTACAGCTTACTGGCTGTTCTTTCTTTGTTTTTTATTTTATTGTGGGTTTTTCTACATCACGGCAACATTCTCTCACAATGGCGTATGTCCAAAAATACTGTTATGTATATAATACGAACCCAATGCAAAAATTCGTTCAAAGATCACAACAAATATAAAAAAATACATTTTTTTTTGGACTCACGCTTTAACTTCTGGGTACACTTAAATATATGCAGAATGTTTATTAAACTGGACTGTTTCTGTGCACATGTTGTCATATTGCAGAAAACCCCTACAACAAACAAAAATACAATAACCAAAAGTCAGTATTAGAGGTTGCCAACAAATAGAAAATACATTTCCGGAAAGGAACATTGTTGTATCCCAAAAGAGAATCAAAAACAAAAATTAAACATAAGTTTATTGGTTTTTACTAACGTTGTTACTGTTTTTTTTATTCGAGCGTAATCTTTTGGATACGACTATGTTTTTTTTCCTGAATGTTATATGGACGAATTTTACATAAAAGGAACCAAGCAACATATCCTTTAAACTGAGAAAACAGCTTATACATTTAAGTTGATTGTGTGGTGGTTGGTTCAGTGCTTTGCAGAAGGTAGCACATGGCACATGGCGCTTGTTTTTATTTATTGTAACCGGCATATAGCCTTTAAATGTAAATAACATATCTATTGTAAATACTGTAAATTAGGTTAAAATAGTCGTAAAAAACCAGTTGAAATTGCATTGTGATTAGGATTGTTTGTTTTATGTGTCTCCATTGCAAAATTTTGTTTAAAGTAATTAATGTGCAATTTAGTTTTGAGTACTGGCGAGAGGCGCAGTATGACCAGAGGATTGTGGCATTGAGTCACGGCAGATTGACGCTTAACACAGCAGGGGAGGGAAAAATATGAAAACATGGGGTGAACGCGAGCGAACAGCCTTGAGCCGACGAGGGACGCGCGGCGTGGATGCTGAAAATTAGGGCACCTAGAGGCGTGGCTACGCCCACCCCCTGCAGTGCAGTTTAATATTAACTTTATAATTATTCATCAGAATTTTATAAAATTTTGTAAACAAGTTCAAAGGGATATTAATGTTAATGTGTGTGAATTTTAAAAAGAAGCAATAAATTGATACGGAGGAATGTCAAGGTTTGTTGTCGTCGTCACCCACGAGAGACGCGATTGGTTGAAAGTTAAAATGGGGGCGGTCCTAGGAGAGTCGCCACGAGGACGCGAAGGCGAAAGTTTAGGGGACTCCTGCGGCAGCCTCCGCGAAGGGTGGACGCGTCGCTTGGAGCCACCGCGGACGTTTGTGGGAAGCCGTGGAGAAAAGAGATTTCTGCTGCAACCTTCACGAAGAGTGGACACGTCTCGCGGGAAAATTCGAGGAAATTCGCGGGAAGTCGCGATTAAAAGATTTAACACGATAATCAATACAGCGTATCGTCTCTCGAGGAACTGACGGAACAAGTCGGAGTTTCCGAAGTATCAAAGGACATAAACTACGGTGTTTTAATCAATAATAATAGATCCCCACACAACATTAAGAGAGAGAGAGAGGATATAACATTATATAAGCAAAATTTAAAGGTTTCTCATGTTGTTAATGTACGTAAATCAAACAATCAAAAAATGTCGCTTGGTTCCTTTTATATAAAAGCCGTCCATATGTTTGTTGACAACAGCCAATGCATTTTCGTTTATTGTAGTGATTTATCAGACAACATTCGCTTGGAATGGTGTACGTGCACAAAATCGGTTCAGTTTGTAACACTAATTCGATTGCAAGAATAGTTAGTTTTTTACACTACTATGTTTATACTAACGCGTGGCGGAAATATATAGAAAAATAGTAAAATAGAGAGGCGCCGGGACGTAAAAAGCGTGGCAAACAGAGAAAACGCGCCGACATGCAAAAATCCACTGCTCCAACTGCGGCCACTACAGTAGTAAAAAAACATAAAACAAAATTTTTTAATCACATGAGTATGCAGTTCTGTGTTTTTGTAACTTTTGAAACATACCGTAACATGAAATTTTGGCTTTGACATTACGTCGTGCAAACAATGTGCGTTCCAAAAATATCCCGTAAAGGAATAACGTAGTCACGTCTAGAAAACTAACACTATACCGGGAAAACATAAAGTTATTAATTTTTCACTCTTTAACAGCCTAAAGCCACGCGCACAATAAATCATAAAAATGTCAGTGAAAACATCTCAGTTTTAATTGAGTTGTGTGTCCCACCGGAGATGTGTGTCTGAGAGTTTCAATATTCGACCATTCAAGACCCTGCGCAGCGTGCAATTGTTTTTCTTAACTCATTCTTAGTTTTATAGAACGACCTAGCACTTCAATGAGGTAGGATTTTTATATTTCGCTTAGTTAAAAACTGGCTAGTGGCGACAAGTTTAGTCAAAGTCTGTGTGATGTTTTTTATTCACTCAATGGGAGTTTAAGATGTCTTGTAGGAAAAAATTTTTACCCTGAAATTGCCTCAGGTCAGGGAAAGCCGAAGAAAATTTATATCAGTTTTGTCAAGTGGGTCGTTTAAATAAACGGCATCCCCCGAAAGAAAGGTTTAGTGAAGTTACACAACCTTTGCTTGGCGCAACCACATAATTTGTTTGTAAATGGCGAAATAAATGTTTCTGTTGCTAAAAAAAAAACACTTTTGTTATTATTGTTATTATTGTGTTGCCCGAATGTAATATTTAACCAGTACAACATGTTTGTTTCACTGTGCATATAATTTTATGCTGTGCCGTTGAAATACTAAGTGGATATTTTTCGCCTTCTGTGGAAAATGTTTTATCAGGGAAGGAGGGGGGGGGGAGTTTTTGTATCTGAACAAAGCGACGTTAAATATACTTACAAATACAGCACAATACTTACCGTTATTAAAATCACAAAATAACTCTCGAGGTATGATTAGAAACTACGGCTTGCTCAATAATAGAAGTTTGGTTGGTGTAGTGGCCGGGGCACTCGCCTCCCACCATGACGACCCGGGTTCGATTCCCGGTGGGGTCAGGCCCCGTATTTTCGCGTGTGAGAATCGTGTCGGACGATACCGCACGTCGCTGGTCGGCGGACTTTCTCGGGGATCTCACGTTCTAACCGTCTTTCCGGCACTTCTTCATTGTAGGACCTCGTACCACGTCATTGTCTGTGTCAAGCAAGATTCCTCACGGGTACTCGGTCATAGTCTGCATACTGGGAGCGATACCTTGGCTCTTGGATACCCTCCTCATAATAGGTTTTCATTTATTGCCAAATAAACTGCATATTTTGTTGGGTCAATAAAATCAGGTATGTTGTATTTTGTTCTGATAAAATATTTCGGTCAAGTAAATATTAGTTTTGACATATGCAAAGTAATATTTTATAAAAATTACTTTCAGCGTTCTGTAAATCAAAGATCGTCATGATCACCACGGCATGCTGTCAGAAACCCGCAACAATTGATCAATAGCCTTCATTTAGGCAATGCATAGTGTGCTATTGCACGAGACTAATTATAAGTAGAGATAATGAAATTTCGTGAATTCAGTGACCTGCATGTTAGAATCAAATATCCTATGCATACTCAAGCCCCGACCATTTGTCCACTAGCTGCTACACAGTGGAACAGCAGACAATGAACAAATACACATGCCTTGAGTATGCATAGGATATTGATTTTATCAATGCAGGTCATTGAATTCGCGAAATTTCACCATCTCTAATTGTAAGCTATTCTCACGCGTCCAATTGTGTGCGCTGAGATTGTGTGTTGATAAGTACTGGACGGGTCACAAATGTATTATTCTGAAGCTGTTCTAGAGGGAAATTGACGTGGAAGTTAAGAGTCTGACACAATTTAAAGCCAATATCACGCAAATTTGGAAAGATTCTTATTAATACAGGCCAATGACGTGGCACTGACACAACCCAAACACAAGCTCATTACGGCAGTTGTAATTTTCGAGAGCACACAGTTTTTAATAGGGTATGTTCAGAGATAAAGAAGGCATTTCTGCTGCTTGTAACGTGAGCGTCATGCGTTATTGTGAGCCCGATTTAAGTGCTTTAACAGTTTTTGGTAAATGAACCGTGATTCGATAGCAAGTGTGTCTGTAAACTTCAACTGGCATCATTTCAGTAGTGACTTAAACGGTTTAAAAGCCACAGGAATGAAGTATTCTGTAAGAATTGCATTAATGTTTTTTTTTACGAAGCTGAATAAGAGTAACTACCTAGTAACATGTAGGCGTATTAAAATGTTCTACTGATAGTAAGAAAAGTAGACAGTCATTCAATGTTAAAAGAAGATGAAACGACCATACACGCTGAGAAAGTAAAGACTGCTGACAAAACTAGCAACATTTTATTTTTTGTTGAGCATTAGCTTCCTGAGTACTAGATAAAATTATTTATACAGTTTTTTTAATTAAAAAGAATAGATTTTGAGCTTAAGCGTGCAATTTTTACCTATTCACGGTTGGCAACACACCGCCCAGGGCCTTCTCCGGGAGGGAGAGACATTGCAGAAAGGGGATTGGCGCAATGAGGATTAGAGGACGTCGAGAAGGGATGAGGGGTCCAGACTTTGCAGAGATGGATTTGACAATGCAGAGGACGAGGCCTTCTGGAAGGGACACCTTAGCTTCCCTTGCCACAGACGAATAAAATATTATCTGAATGCATTCGCGTGAACACTACTGAAATAATGCCTTACGTGGCGAATTATGAAAGAGTTGCGCGTAAATTTCAATTTCTCATAATACGTACATGATATACGCGCGTTTAATATGTGTACAAGTACAGTTCATTCATACCGACGAAAATATATATGCGTACGTGCATACTAATATATGCACGTTGTTAAAAAATTAAATGCCTAAACTTCGACTGATGATTTCTCGTGAAAAACTAAGTAAAAATTACACGGGAGACTGTCTCGGCAAGTAAATATTAGGGAGGTATGTGGGCTTGAAATTATCTTGTATTTTGGTAACGTTCCGAAAATGACTTGGCATTAACTTACAATTATTTTGGCGATATTAAGTGTTTTTTATATATTTAACATGCGAAAAAAAATAGCTTTTCAAATATTTGTCTTGCATGAAAATAATAGGGGTGGTCACGTTCTTATTGCTTACGCTTTTCCACCAGTTTTTGTAAACATTTAATGTTGTATTTTTGAGCAGTACATAGTAATGAACAAACAAAGATCCACTTGTTGTTGCATGCGAGTAGAATGCTCTTTTAAAAAATGCACAGCGCGGTTGCTGTGACAATGATGCAACACTTAGTACGAAGGTAAAAAGTGCCTCTTCCGCCAAGTAATTGGTTTATCAAGAAAATGCATCCTGTGAGGCAGTTGTTTAAAAGCATATCAAAACTACAGTAAACTTAGCAAACTTAAAGTAATTAGGGGAGACACGGTAGGTTTGATAACAAATTTAGTACGTGTTTTTTAAGCCAAAAATACGTGCATAACATAACATCGCATAAGCACATACTTAAAAGGAATAAAATTAGGCGTTTTTTTGTTGGATGACGTAGGTAAGTTGTTAATTAAATACGATTATGCGAACAGTACTCATTTTTTAAAGAATTTGTTAACGAACCGTTTTTAATTAGTTATTTAAAGGTATTGATAAATGAATGCAATTGGTGTTGGTCTATGAAAAAAAAAAAGTAGCTTATTGTGGGTCATAAAGTGAACGTATAAGAAACAAATCGTCTGCACAAGAGTCCGCAGCCCATGAGAATGCTACGGCATACCAACGGCAGATGATGTAGGCCAGACGAAGCTTACTAAAGAGTTAACCAACATTTGTGAAACGCATCTCCCATAAATGTTTTCGCGACAATAATGGAACAAGCGCGACCAGGTTCACGAGAAATCTTCCCTTCCACGCATGGCATGCTCGCTAAAGTAAACAGAGAAGGAAGGTAGGTAGGGGAAGGAGTTGATAATAGGGAACTGCGCCAGGGAATGGTTTATTAAAGAGAGGGTGGAAAATCGTCAAGGGTATATAGCCTCGCCAGCACAGCAAGTCTGCATCGTACACACTACCCGATGTCATGGCGAACCACGTTCGCTCCAAGTGCTGGTATCTTGCCGTGCCTCTGTCATCGCTTGTGTAAAGACAAGACGACAGCCATCGCATCTCTGAGAGAAGCTGCACACGTGTCTGATGTTTTCAGAATAGGCCTATACTCTTTTATCATTATTTAAGTGTGTGTGATCGGTAGATAAACTCTAAAAAAAAACACGCTTTTTAAAGTCAATATGGGAAAACCACACAACAAAAATACTAGATGGTATTAACAATCTTTATAAGCAAACATTTACCCAGAATGGTGCATTTGTTAATAGTAACCTATTCCGCCGCTGTTAAATGTACGAGATTACTGAGTCAGCGATTGTTCTTCAGAAATAAGTTACTAGAGAAAAATGTTAGCTCATAAAGTTGGTAAGACCTATTTTCTAACGTAGTTTTTTTTTTTGTCTTCGAGAGAAACCTACAGTTTTAAACTGATACTTTTGGTTCTGAATTATGTTGCAGCGTGTTAAGAGTAATTTTTTTTTTTTTTTTTTTTAGATATACTACTAAACGTGCGTTCGATATCTTAGTGTACGTAAAGAAAACTCATTTAATACTATGCTTCTCTATTTTTTTATTCTAGATTTTGTGCTTAGAATCAATGTTTTGTGCTCCTCAAAATGGTTAAAAACTGCTTTTCCAGGTTGTCGTCACGTAAAAAATACCAACCGGAATCGTGAGACATAAACAGAGAAGCATGCGCCATGCCATAGACTTGATTCTTATGCACTTTCCGTGAGTAAAATATTAAGTTCACCGTTTAAACTCCCATTGGAAAAGTCAACGACTAAAACATTGCGCGCTGTTTTCCAGCCTCGCTCATAAAGACGACACGGTTGTTGACGGACGAATCAGTCTAGACCTTATCCAAATCAGTTAAAAATAAACTCTATTGATAATTGCATGTTTCTGGGATCCATCACGCAAAAGTAAAGAAAAAAATACCAATTCTAGGCAACACAGATTCTGCCAACCTTTGAGTAAAAATTTTTCAAGAGAGACGTATTTATGAGAAATAATTTCTGACGTTGGAATTCCATAAATTTGATCGCAGCGTAAGAGATAACGCGTAACTAATGTGACACTCTGTAAAAATATTTGCCTGTACGCTAAGGTAACAGCTTTTTTTTTCTATACTAACATCCAACAACCTGGAGAATTTAATATATTTTTAACGTTACTTTATGAACTACCCCCTCTTAAAGCATGCCAAGTTGGAATATAATTCATTACTTCGTATTTGTACAGATTGTTGTCCCATTTGTAAACATTACTTCTGATCAATTTCTCAACGTATGAGAATACATTGTTCATCCCACAATTCTTTGATTAGTCTAAATTAAAATTGTACTGTATTTGGAACTTACCTATTAAACTTACACATTTAGTGGAAATATATAACTCTCATAGGAAAAAAAGATGACTTTAAGCACTTAATTAAACGTCTACCATCATTCGTGGGAAGGTTTATGTGTGTGTAAAAGTATATAGGCCTATACAGTATATGGAATTTATTTTGTTGTCCCAATATTTTAATAAAAAATTATTTCCAGGAGTTACGTACAACATTAATAAATATTTCAATTCACAAATTTGTCAGTGCAACTTATCTTATTTTTGTCAGTTAACTTTTAATATAATGTTAAAAAAATTTATTCTGAAATGTCAGTGTGCAAAAAGCTATAAGATATAAACAGTTTTTCGGGATCAAAATTTTCGAGAGGAAACGTCCACAGCTTGAACAGTATTCAATATAAATGTTTATAAACTAATATTTTTGTTCCCGGTCAGCGAAAACTGTATGCTAGTGTTCACTTCTAAGCCAGTGCCTGTTCGCCTGAACCCTTAACTTTCCACAATTGTTAAACTCACTCGATCCTTTCGTGGCGAAGTGTGCTCCGGCTCTCTGTGTTCCCCTCCTATTATTGCCATGATTATGAAAGTGAAATTGTCGTTATCACCATAATTATCACTGTCATTATCACCGGTGGTTAAGGTGTGTTCCCGCGTTGGAGAAATCCAACGACGGTCGTGCATCTCCCTGTTTGAGGTGTCGGAGCGTTGCCACGCTCTAGTATCCGAAGGGAGTAACCACATACACACTCGCAGGGGTGCGATGTTGCTCCGGGGCTCGTGAGTATTGGTGGGTACTATACCAGGATGGGTTCCTTGGTCCCTAGTG
>PNEQ01115378.1:0-20562 GCA_003012365.1 Medauroidea extradentata
GGGGGGGGGGGGGGGGGGAGAGGAAGGAGGGCGCATACGAGCATGACCGACATCCAGACGGGGCGATTAAACAAACACTGCGTCGGGGCACTCAAGTTCTCGTCCAAGCCATCGGACAGTTAATCCGTAATCAGTAAATAATGCACTATAAAGTTCTTAATCTCAGAAAGCAGACCTGGGAGTCACAGACTCCCCGTACAATACAAATCATTGTAATTTTATTGGCAGAAATATTGCGTTCTGTACAGTTTGCTAGGATATGCTAACAATAGTGCTAAAATAAATATACTACTGTACTAATTAGTGTTTTTATTACATCTTGGAAAGAACTATATTACTCGTAAACCAACATAAAGGTTATGATATTTCCCATAGTTAAGACTAAGCTTACGCATAAAAAGACATTACTACAAGTATGGGATATTTCGTGACATTCGTAAGTATGACTGTTTTGTAGCACTGTGTAAGTTTGATTAAGCAGTTTATTATAAAATGTTCCGTAATTACGAGTGGTATCATCATTAGCACTTTCGTAGATACGAGAGATCTACAAGTCTCAACATAATTCGTAATTTTTTTAAAATTATATGTAACATAATAAATACAAGTGCACATGAGAATCACAATTTATCGGCATATCGTGCGCAGAGTGAGGTACTGCAATGGTGGAAACTCAGTTGCATCTGGCAATGCTGTCATGACTTGCTCTGCATCTATCGTTATGGACGCCATTTTGGTACTGCATGAAAATGAATGTGGCCCATTCAGTACACAGCATCGCGTGCATGCATCTAGTTTTTATTATGGTAACGAATGGCACTGCAGAATCAGTTTCAAACTCATTATCATTTTTTATTGTGTACGTAATATAGTAGTTACGTTTATGAAACTTAACCCTCTAACAGTTGTTTCTTTTGGATCACTTTTTGAATGCCTGGATTTGAAGTTTTTCACTACCCAGTGTAACCCGAGTAAGTTCATAAACATCTTGTGTTGTTTTTTATACTTACATGTTTTGATTTCTTACATTTTTATTTTGGCAAAATGTATGTAAGAGTGGATGAACTGTACTCAGTTGGAATCTTGTACTAAAGTCATACCCTAATTGTTTTCGCTTTGAATACTTCATAGCATGGGTATTTTGTAACAGCCGCTACTCTTTTGTTTGTCCAATCATAAGACATCTTATTTGTGCAGTGTTGTTAGTTTCAGCCAATCACAAGTGAGCTAGCAGTGCTGTTCATTTTAGTTGCAGCCCCGCAAGACTGCTATTTTTGTTTTGTTTACCTTACGTTTTACTGTGTTGTAGCGAGTGAAAATGGTAACATAAAAAACTAATGGAGATTATGGAGTAAATATATTATTGAATATTACGCCTAATAATTACATGCCTTCTCATTTTTGGTAATTTGTTTTATAATAGCAGAGATACAGTACTAACCGATGTAAAGTGTAACATTATTCCCATTCCATGTTATCATGTCAACTTTTTGTGCTATTATGAACTCTAGTAGTAATGGGATTCAACTGTACATGTAGCCAAGTACAGTTTTGGCAAAAAAAGGAAAATATTAAGATAGTTGTTTTAAAGTGATGTTCTTGGTAATCATGGATACTCGTGAAGAGCAGGGTTCTACTGCAACACTTATCTCAGTTCACAGTTTTCACCAATGGTTAAAGAAGTTCTAACAGTACTTGTATATACCCTAACTTAAACAAAATAAATATATGGCACTGTTATCAACCCCTAAAAATGGTATGTAAAAATTACCAATTTCTGTGTTTAAATAGAGTAAAGCCCCATTTAACGAACTTTGGAATAACGAAAACAGCGATTTAATGAAATGATTTTTAGGATCCTATAATAAATAACTAAAAAATGTATTAAATAACTGAGTGATTTTGATAAAATGTATTATTAATTGTAATGTAAGTCTATTAAAAGTAATATCACTGGCTGCGATATATTTCTCCGTAGAAAAGCTTAAAACATCTGTCGAGAAACAAAAAAAAAAATGTTACAATTCGTTTAAAACTTTGGTTGCAGGAGTGATTTTAATATAAGCGAACGCGGCCGAGAGAGCAACGCTGTGTTGCACAAGTGCGCCCCTAGATCCTCATCCTAGCGGCTGGCGGGTGAACGAGCATCTAGGTACCCAGTCTCCACAGCACTGCGGCGGACAGCGCAGGAACTAATTCACAGATAGTGCTTCGTATCTCCGTTAGAATGCAGTGTTGTCCAGCATGATTATTTACTCTCACGTCCCGTGATAAAACCAGCAAAGTTTTAAAGAATACCGTATTTCCATGATTGTAAGCCGCACATTTTTTTACCAATTTTTAGACCTAAGAGTTGGGGATGCGGCCTACAAGCGAAGATTGCTCATTTTGTGGTTAATAAATGAAGTAAATATGGTGATAACCAATAAAAAAGCATTAAAGTTACAAACGTATAGTGAGCAGTTGATTTGCTCTGCATAAATGGTACAAATATGTTTCACATACTTTTCGGCGCTACTAGAAGTCCGCCGCGAAGTTACACGGAGAAATGTAAACAAACACCATACCCAAAACAAAACAATTTATGTGTGTAACTGTTTACACATTTGGATTGACTGTAAAAGCTGTTTATCACCGATAAACATCTTACACAAAATCAATTTATGAACAAAAAATGCGGTAAAATATTTTAATGTACTTGACTTTTGCATAACTAATCAAAATTTTATGTAGGACATTATTGAACTGCGACAGTATGAACAAATACTGGAAATGCTGTAGTCACTAAAACACTAAAAATCTAAAAGTATGCCAAATTATATAAATATCAAACAAATATAAGAACACATGTTCACAGCATCAATCGCTTTCTTCTGTGTCGGAATTCTCGCTACCGCTAGACGTGTCTTCACGTACTGCCTCGTTCTTGTCATCTTCTGCCTCCTGTTGCCATAGCACATCATCTTCCGATCCATCTAGCACGTTCGAAATGCCGGTCTTTTTGAAAACTTTGGCAGCCAGTTCATTTGGTATCAGCTCCCAGCTGCGCAGTACCCATGTGCGCAGTACCCATGTGTTCAAAAGTTCCAAGGACGGGCACTTCAACTTGCTAGTGGGCGTCAGGTCGTGACTGTCACTGGCCAACCACTAATTGTAAAAACGACGAATATGGTTCTTGAATGACTGGTTAATGCATACGTCCAACGGTTAAAGTACTGACGTTAATTCACGTGGAATAACTGCCAGTAGGGTTTTCTCTTCTTGAAGGTGTTGTTTCACCTCCTCGACGAGATGTCCCCTAAAGCTGTCAAGTACCAGTAAAGCCGGCTGTTTGAGTAGAGCCCCAGGTCGTCTACCCCAGACTGTTTTGGCTCAGTCCAGCATAAGCTGCATGTCCATACAGCCCTTCAGCTGCACCCGTACGTGTGTACCTCGTGGGAACTTTACACCTTTCGGCATATTTTTCCGCTTAAAGATGATGTAAGGTGGCAACTTTCTTCCGTCAGCTGTAACTGCTAGCATTACAGTGGAAAGTAATTTTTCATTGCCAGTACTTTTCAATGGCACACTTCGCTCTCCTTTCTGTGTGATAGTGCTGCCGCGGGGCATGTCAAAATACACGGAAGTCTGATCTGCGTTGCCTATTTCTGATAGCATATACGGAGTTTCTTGGCGCACGTGCAATATGTATCGCTGGAAGTTGAGAACTTTCTCCGCGTAGTCTGTCGGAAGTTTTTGACAAATTGTTGTCCGCCTTCGAACAGATAGATTGTTTTGCCGCATGAACTTTGAAACCCACCCGCGACTACCTTTGAAGTTTGCCCTTGGAATGTCGCGATTGCGTGCAACTTCGCGTGCTTTCATCTGGATCATATCATATGTAACACTGCAGTATTTGCTACGCAATTCCTGGACGTAAGTCAGCACATCTTTTTCTACTTCGGTAAATTTCTCCCCTTTAGGCCCCTTGAAACCTCTCCTAGAATATAATTAGTATTTTTCAGTTCATCTTTTTGTTTACGCCAACAACTTCAAACTCGTGCGCGTCGCTCTGTTACTGTTTTGTTCTGCGAACACAATGACACGAAGCTTAAATCCAGCTGTGTAACTAGACTGACGTCTTCCCATATTTACAAACTGAAAACACTGCGTACCTAATTAACAGTGTAACGGTGACGATTCCAAGTATATTGTGTGACCACTTATGCTGGAGCGAGTGAAAGCAACTGATGTCACTTGCAACTACACAGCGTGGGTGGACCTGGCAACAGCGCGTGACCATGAAGCCTGTCAGCCGCTTGTGTCTGGTCTGGCTCACATCCTCAGCTGCTTGATAACGTGGCGTGGTTGGAGAGGGTGGGCGGCTGGCGGAGAGGAGCAGGTAGTGGTGAGCAGAGACAAAGGGGGGGTGGCGAGGCGAGACTGGCTCAGTCAGCCACTAGACAGACCTTTCCCACTTCACAGCACCACGGGCGCGAGGGCACACACAAGCAACACAAAAGATTGTTTTACTGACGTCGGCGTTTGTGATTTATGCAGTAGTTCTGAAGGAAATGTTATGACGTGACTTATAAATTATAACTGAGAAAAACATTTATGTAAAAAAATAAAAATTTCTTATGACTTGCCAAACTAGGGGTGCGGCTTGTAATCGTGGAAATACGGTAATGCATTATATTATTCATGCAGACTTTTTACAACAAATTTATTACTGTAAATGTACATAATTTGTTTCTCCGATGCTAAAAAACCGCTCGAGTGCAAACTATTTTTCGCGAGCAGACCAACGAATTTGTTTCATGAGCTTGGCAGCCTACAAGCTACAATGGCAGCCGCCGCACGTACTTAATTATTATTTTAGTGTTCTCTTGCAAACTTTTAATTCAGTTTTCAGTGTAATTTTTGTTTGCTGTTTTTCGTGGGAGTTTCCTTAATTTTGTTGGTGGAGTGGGTGGGAGAGACAAAAAAATTGACAGCTCGGCACTGTTTGTCATCAATTCTCACGCGTTGATGGCGCGGAAGGCCGGCCTAACTCACCATGCGCACGCTCTTCGAACATACCACACCGAAATTTTAAAGTTTTTTTGCAGATTTTTTTATTTTCACAGTTGTGGCTTACCTGTTGACGGTGAATGTGTTTAGTTATTGTTTTGAGCCAACAGACTTATTTAAAATTACCTTAAATTCCGACGAAACAGGCCTAAGGATTTAACGTTTGGGGACGGGGGGGGGGGAAAGATGTCAGTCTGATTTAACGAGACATTGATTGAGAATAAAACTTTTGGGTCCCGTGAATCGGGGTTGTACTGTATGTAGTAAACAGTACAATTTTAAGCTGCAATGAAATTTTGTGTAATAATGTTAAAATGATTATGGGTTACCAAACAGTTTTGGTTCTGCCTTATTATCATTAACTTATAATATTTACAATGTATGCCTGGTACTTAATTTAATAATGCAAATTATAATTATTAATCTTTTTCGTTACTAAGACTATTTAATTTCCTCCTTTTTATTAAAACTATTTATCCTGAGGTACTGTATTTTCCTTAAATTTTTGAGTTTTAAAAATGTCCTCCAGTTTATTCAGTCCCTTTCTGTACGTGTACAAATCAAAACTTATTACAAAAAACATATGGTCCTATTCAGTTAATTTTCAAGCTTACCTGCTCAAACAGATCAAATGTTGGTACTATTTATTCACTGATGGAATAGTTGAAAATTATGTTTCCCTACGTTTTAGCCTTTTAAATTTGTGTTTTTCTACTCTTTGCGACACAGTGCAACTTGGCTATATCGCTGTTTACACAAGGATCTGTTCGGTGATGTTTTTAATTTATTACTGTTACAAAAATCAAAATTACAAATGCAAAGCCCCCAATACGCAGTAACGAACCACGTAAACAAACATGTGTTAACACTAAGTCACAGAGGTATGTATTGTACCTGACGGACTTTGAATTTTAGCTACTGCTGCCGTTGCTCTGTTGCCATCTTGTCAATATCGAGATCACAATACTGCCTAACCATGGCTGTGTGTGTTTGATACGCTGAGTGCAAAACACGTTGAGGAATGAATACATCTATGTAAGTGTATCTATGGCCACGGTCATGGTTAAACATGTACAATGTAAATATTAGGTTTTATTTTACGTGACCGAATAACAATGAATGTCAGTTTTCTTGTCTACCCTTTAAATATTGGAGAAAAAGGTTAAAAATCTATTAAACTGGCACGCATGGACTAATTACCTTTCTAGAGAAACAATAATTAAAAAAAAACCAGAAATACCTGAAAGGAAACTGTGTACACTTTGACAGTTGTGCCTCCATTGATTTGCAACAAAAAACATTTGCCAGGGCATTCGAAATCACATGAAATATCGCTTTTAACTAAATTATGCTGAATTCGCAGAAAACATACCGTATAGCACGCCCCACAATTTTTGCAACAAGTTCTAGGGAAAGAAATTTAAGTGCTTTGCTAGTATGTAAAAAAAATCATGGGAGCACGAGACTAGGCTGGAGATGGTGAAGCAGTGCAGGGGAGGGCTACGATAGGATGGCAAAAGGTGAGGGGGGAAGGAAACTTGGGTGGCAACGAAGAAAAGAGAGGAAAGATAACATCCGCACTGGCTAAGGGTGTGATGGGGGAGGGTGAAAGTGGAGGAGAGCTATGTAGTGTGAGTCTTGCCCCTCCCTTCTCCCCAGCTATCTATAAATAGCCTGCCAAGGTCACTTGCAGCTTGCTAGCGCTTGCGCGTGTGTGCGCAAGTGTGACTGTATGAGACACACAATTCTCTCCGTGCTGCTTGCCTGCCGCTTCCAGCATGTCCCAGAGATAAGGTGATACATGCCAGGACAGCAGCTTGCCTTTTTTTTTATCTACATGACACGTCTCTCTCTGGAGAAAAAAGAACAGCGTTGTCTTTTTTACTTCTATTCTTTCCCACAGAACGATCTAGCTAATCATGAGATGTCAAAATTAACTTCTCATATTGCTTCTGTCCGCCACCCACGAATTTTCGTTTATGCCATGTCAAATAGCTGATCAGCGAAGTTTGTAACTGTTTAAACGTAGAAGCTAGTAAACTTCTGGCCATCATCAGACAAGTTTTTAACTTGCAAACGCTAAGTAACGCTTTGAACAGGAACACGGATAAGGACAACAAAAGCGACAGTTACAGCAGAGCAGAGGTGGTGGGGAGAGGGAGAAAAATTAAATAGGGCGTCTCCGTTAACTGAAGATTAATGAAGATATTATTGGACCAAAATCCTGGTCACGGCACCAAAATATAATGCATCTCGCAGAATGAAGATTGTACTGTAATCTCTATACAGACACGTGTAAACACACGGCCGTTAATACCTGGGGGAACAATCCCACACCTGAGCACTCACCCTAACCTCCGCTCGATTTGGTGAACACATATTCAGCAGTCAAATGCACACAACACGAACACTGCAGAAGGGTTCAACTCGCTACGGCAATTAAACTGACAGTCCCGGTAAAATGCACAAAATATATTATATATTGACAGAAATAATCCGAGTACATAAGTTAACATAGTCAACACCAGGCTTAATCAGTACAAAATCCGAAGGCAATCGCTGTTACACCAGTGATACAAATGTGACAAGAAAAAGCCTCACAGGCATCAAAAACACCAATACACTAATTGAAACGGTCAATGCCGCAATTAACAGGCACAAATTAAGCAACTGGGCACGAGCCTAACGCTCGCCCCATACTTGCTTCCCGACCGCGACGACACATCCCCGAGGACAGTGTAGGGAAAGACTGGTAACGAAAGAAAAGTAAATGAAGCAAACGCAAACTGAAAACAACTCTTACCAGTCAATGAGGATGTGCAGCCGCGGGCGCGAGCAAGCACAGGTAACCCACACGAGAGCTCACTACTAACTGAACTCCTCTCCGGCCGCGAGGAACCGGCTCACACCGGGAAGGAGGGAGAGAGAAGGGAGGCGGGGAGGGGAAGCACGACGTCCGCCGAAGGTTTAGAGAGGAGGGGCGGGCTACGTCAGAGAACGTCACATGAGGCCAAGTCACAGATAATCGTTCAGCTACACTCAGATACCAGAAGTCAAGGGGGGGGGGGAAGCCACACAATATGGGCAGACATACATTACCTTGGGCTGAGCCCAGCTCAAGATGAAGTTGCAATACTTTGCCGTCGTTGACCACAAATCCTGGTCACTGCACCATAAATAAGTAACACGTCGGCTAATTGAAGATGAAGTGAAAGTATTGTTGATTGAACCTCTGACGTGGCCGGTTGTGATCGTATAGGTTTGCTGTAGTCTACATGAAATTAAAAACCTGTTTGCGTGACTGTTTTTATTAATTAACTTTAAAAAAACCCCAACTTTACATACAGAACTAGATTTCAATCATAATAGTCTTCATCATTATCCAAGCCTGACGCTCCCGGGAGAGAACAGCTCAACCCCAAAACATTAATAAAAAAAAAAGTTTAAAACACGCCACGATATCTCAACCATAATGTTCTCGCAAACGTGCGAGCCCTCCACTATGTGATACCAGCACAGAAAGATTAGCTACGTATATGTGGCTGCTCCGCCACCTCGCTTCCACACAGCCCGCACAACCATCTTCGTCCGCGTCCGAACAAGTACCCAAAAATGGCCGACCCCGCGAAGCTTGCCCTCCCTGCAGCGCCTCTAGCGGCCACCAAGCGCAAGAAGGTAAAAACGTAACGGAAAATTAATACTAAATTAAATATAATAACAAAATATAAACTTTTATACTTTTAAACAACTTTTAAAGTGAAAATATTCTTCTGAAAACCATAATTACATAATAATTTACAACATAAATTTAAATAACTTTGAACCACGTGTCCTTTCATTGGCTCAAGCCAGCCCGCGCAAACATATTACAGTCTCTCTCGCACACTCAACGAGCGGCGGTGCACGTGCACTTCATGAAAAGTAAAAGTATTAGAAAAATGGTAAAAAATCTAAATATAGCGATTCCAGGAACTGGGCAGGCACACTTGTGGCATCCAAGTATACGTGCCAACAATACACCCAGCTCTGAGTTACAATACAATAACAGTTAAGCTGCGTAAGTATATAGATAATAGCAAATTCAAAAAGTCAAACATAAGGAAATAATAAAATAAAAACAGGAAACAATAAAGGCTTAAGTGGTGGGTGGACTGCCTCACAGTATTTAAATTTCCAGTACATTTACCACATTCCAAGAGAAATTCCAGTACAATGCTTTAAACGTGAGATGATGTTAACTTGTACTATCGAAGCAGACTCACTATAACCATACAGTTTATGTATGTGTTAATTTGTCAAGTACATTCCTTTCTAACAAGCCTCGGAAACACAGAGCCTGTACTTAATTACACTTTTATGACGTAAATAATGAATAGACAAGCATTTTTGTTGATTATATTTTCACTATTTCGTAAATTTGGATTAGATTATTTTGATAACATTTTTGCTATTTTTCCTGTCTGCTCATAAATTTTTCTTAATTTTTTTTGCCAGCAAATATTTTAATGGTGACAAAAGTGTATAAAATATATTACCTTAGTTCATTATTTAATTAAAATTTTTTCCTTTACACACATTTGAAAATTGATTGAATTGTTGAAAGTAACTTTTGTTGCATGGTTTAGTCCATGAGAACAACACAGAAATGCATAAGAGCAGAAGTGTGGGCAGAATTTATATTTTTATTTAAACGTGAGGGACCAGCACAATATAATAGCGTATTTATTACCTATTTGCACAGTCTTAAATCAGTCACTTTTCTTGACAAACATGTACAATAAAATTTAAGTTAATTACCCTCCAGAATTTTTCACCTAGTTACATAACACTGTCAGCTAAATTTATTTACTACACATATTAAGAAACACACCGTGCCTATAAATAGTTTTCAATAAAAGAAACAAGTGCTAAAAGATAAATATTTAAATTTTTAATTATTACCTAAATATGTATTCATTCATGTTTCGCACCTGTGTTTCCTATTTGTAGGCACTACAGTTTTATCCTCATTGCTTTCACTATTTTTTGCTGCCAATAAAATTAATGCTGTATATTGCCATCATTCCTCGTTTTTCATACGATACATGATGAAAATATTTGCAGTTTCAAGAGACATTAATTCAATCAAATTTCACATCACAACTTAGTCGGAATCACAACAATACTTTGCTTAATCCTTGCTGTCGCATAAGAATATTTAATCTTTTTTTTTTTAGTTACAATTTTAAACAACATGAAAAATTACAAGGTAGGAAAAACAGGATAAATAACAGCATTCAATAAACCTAAACATATGCCGGCCATTTTCTAGTCTACTTCGATAAACTCGAATCTCGCTTTCTCTGTCAAAAATCAATTCTGTCGATTCATTTGCAGTCAATTGTTGAATCAAAGACTTTTTTTTATTACTGCACACATTAAAAATTACGCACTTATTTTGTAATTTAGTACAGAGTGATGGGACTTCGCTATTTTAAACAAAAACTGAAAAATTTACGATTATGCACGTTGCTACAAACATTTGTCTCTCGAAATAACTAAAATTGCAGCTGTTAAAGCACCGTCCAATTTCTTGATGAATGATACAGAAATAATTGGTGGCAAAGATATTCCCGCAGAAAAGAACAATTTCAAGTACATTTCCCACACATTCCTGATTCCGAAAAATAATCATGTGCGATTCCTGTACTTCCCACCATTTGCAGATTGCTGGACACACTGTAAAAGGAAGAGGAGCAATGATTGGCGAACCAGGCAGTGAGAAACATTATCTCTCTGCCTGCTTCCCACTCGTGACACCCATCAGTTTACTACAACTCCGCCTTTTCTCCCCTCACCCAAACATTTTCCACATATTTTTTCTATTTTCCATGCATAGTGCCCACCTCTGCATTTTTTATCAGGTGCTTTGGAATGAAAGTGCACACTATACACGAGTACAGTAATTTCCAGTCACCATTTTTAGGAGTACTTATACCACATTTTACCAAACAACTACCCTGTTATAGCATATTTGTTTGTTACGCATTCTGTTAGTTTGAACAAGGGAATTCTACTAGTTTCTTTTAGGAAAAAAAATCTCATAGAATCAGAATATTTCAACATTTTTACTGTCTGTTTTCATTTACAAAATTAAGATGTCATTGTAAAATGGGCACAAAAATGGTTTTTAAATAACTTAACGTGTAATGACTGTGACCTGCAATCAATGATGAGAAAAAAGGTGATCCATGCCAAATCCACGAATTCTTTGCAGTTTATACCAATTGACTTGATTGTCAGGTGCAGGTTGGTTGCAGGACGGAGCTAGTGTTGCTGGACGAACCAAAAACTCTATATTTATGTGCGACTTGGATGCACAATCAACATAGTGTTTTACTGGGTAAAAATTCCGTGAAATATGAGAATGTTTTGCAAAAAATACGTCCACATTTGATGGTCGAATAACATCATCCACAACTTTCTGCAGATCTTCACACTCGGAAATGTTTCTGGAAAAAAAATATTAAAGCATTATAATATGGAGACTGCAGAAGTGTACACCCTATCAAGCTGCTTTACGTGCTCTTTAATTGACATAGTTTTTGTGTCAAGCATGAATCTCATTACCGGTACATTGATTTTTAACATGACCAATAGCTAATGTTATGATGCAAGACTACAGAATACCCTGAGATATAACAGACTGAACTGGAAATACTTGCTAGAGAACTATGTGCGAGAACTGTGATATATGTACAGTACAATTAAACTTTAAAGTTTGCAGGTGACCTTTCGCAGCACGAGGGTAGAATGGCAACATGCAACCAGAGGGATATAGGTATGGATGACTAAAAGTTTTTAAGTGCTAACTTTAGCCTTACGGAACATCTGCCTAACTTTAGCCTTATGGAACATCTGCTGGAGTTTGGAGAAAGTAGCATGAAGACCTCTGCATTTTTGTACAATTTACCAATAATTTCCAGTTGCACCAGTGGGAGACCAAGACCGAGTTAAATTTTATAATAATAAATTAGATGGGAAAGTCTGTTATTGCAAACTTATACACTGTAGTGCAACAAGGAAGCTTGATGAAATCAGAAATTGCAAGCATCTGTAGAAATCAACAATTTAAATCCTCCCACTAATACTGCGTGGGTCTCAGATCTTGGTGCCTGGCCATGGGTGGGGTGGTGGTAAAGCAGAGTTGTTTTAAATAAGTCTTGGGGGGGGGGGAGAGCTGTAGAAAATTATGCTCATGCCAGATCATAGTGAAGTTACCAGTTACATTTTAACACATGCATAATTTTCATTTGTTAAACGTGGTATATTTTAAGGCAACTTGCAGTGTTGTAATGTCACTACAAACGAAGACTAACATTATTCCTTGGAAACGATTTGTGATAACACATCATATCATAGAAAAGTGTGATGAATAAGCAAAGAATTACTAGTTTTTTTATTTTGGCAAAACAAGTAACTCTGCACACAGCACTTTACTCAGGTGTAAGCGAAGATACAAACTAATATGCAAGGAAAATAAAATAATTAATGAGAAATTCAAATTCAAACAAAAGTTATCTACTCCAGGAAAGAAACGACGACCACGTACAGTAGTTTCAGTGGATGACTTAAAATTTATGTGTTACCTGAAACATTATTCACAATTTCTATGAACGCTAGAAAAAGATTGCCAACAGTCGCAGATCTTTCATCTATTAACTAAAATAAAATCAATTTTTCCTGGGGTTGAAGTTATCTCAACAGGTTACTAAATGCACTAGTTTTAAGTGAAGAGAATGCCAGGCAAAGCTTAAAATACTAACTGAGAGAGATGATATTGTGCCATGACTATTCAGTAAAAATAAGATGTTTCTGCACCATTGGCCAGGAAATCATTTAGTTAGATGAAAGCTAGGTGCACAACAACTTAACATTTTGTGTCGACAGCATGATAAAGAATTTGGTGCATATACAAACTACACTGCTGGGAAAAGACTAATTGTGGTACATAGAGGCAGCAGAAATGGATTTCTCACCAATACATAGCTCGAGTACACTGCTGAATTTGCAAGTGGTGACTGATCAAATGAATCACAAACTTTGAAAATTGGGTAAATAAAAAACTGCTTCCAAACTTTTCTAAAAAATCTGTTACAGTAATGGACAATGCATCATATGCAAGTAGATGGGTAGTCTGAGAAAGAAACAGAACTGGTGACTTGGCATCTAAAACACTGGCAGAACTTAAAGAATCAGATTTTTGTTTATTAACTAAACCAGACTGGGAGGGGTGTTACAAATAAGTAGAAAAAATAGAGGAACAGTATTGGCAAAAATAATGCCTTCCAGACATTGTGGAAAACATTATCAATTTAGGGACCAGCAGCAGTGATACATATAGTGACAAGAGTACAGACAGTATAGCTTCTGCCAATGAGGAATCTGAGTCCGATGAAGTCTTGGCACGGCCACATTGAATTGACGAGTAAATGTTTTTTTTTTTTAGAGAGTACATCTGCAAGAGTTGCCACATAACTTTTACTCCTTGTGGTCGTGTGTGTATTGTGGAGAGGAGGGTCACTTGGGATAGCACTTGCCACCTACTTCTGCATTCCTGCCAGGGGTAAAGACAGCAGACCCACACAGTAAGTATGAATTTGAAAAGGTAAGAAATCTGCATGTTCTTAAGTGTGCCTGACCCTAAAACCTATAAAAATTAGTTTCACTTGCCTTAATATGAATACAGTATGTTTAAGACATTGTACGTATGACTAGATTCAGTTTCTTGGATGTACTCCATTGCATTTTGCAATGGAGTACGTCCAAGAAACTGAATCTAGTCATGAACTCCCATTGCACAGTTCTTTCAAAGATCATATTGTACATATGGTCTGAAGAGAAAAATAAGCAGGTACCATCTGCTATTCGCCATTCACTCTAACCTGAGTTTTGTAGTAAACAAATAACATATCACTGCACTTTGCTAGCTTCTAATTGGCTCAATTTGTGCAGCGCACCAACATACTATTTCAAACCGACAAAACTGTGTCACAATTGGTATCCTAGAAAACATTGCGCTATCTGTTAAAATAATATTGCGTGAAAATTTCTTACACGTTATCGTCATACAAAAACAAAAATTACATAAAAACGTGAAAAAATATTGATTTCATGTGCAAATACCATATATTTGAAAATTCAATTGTAATAATCAGGCCATGACTAACGATCTTATTAAAATAATCTGGTACTGACAAAACGACAAGTTGATACTCTAGGCAGAAAAAGAAGTTGTTAACAAAATGAGTGATTAAACTTACTCATAAATCCTGTTGGATTATTTTGTACTTAGTTTGGAAAAAAATTGCATTTGGTAAATCACCAAACAATGTGCCGATATCACGTCACATATTTGTTTTGTTTTATGAAGAATGTTATGTGAGATTTTTACTTATGCCTTATAAACATAACCACAGTTTGTTTAATAATGAAGACATATAATCCACTTTTAGAGGACGCAAGGACAGAACAAAATATATCAAGGAATTTTGGTGCCAATGTACTGGAATGGAAAATAGATACGTATACGGAAAAACCATTCGCAGTAGCCACAACATTGATGTGTTAATGTCAAAAAATACTTTGAGAAAACAAAATATTAGATTCATTTGTGATATTTCCGAATAATTATTACTGAACTAATTTATTGGTATTTTAAGAGTATTGCACATATCTAAATAATGGCAAGTATACCAAGAAAGTCGTACATTTATTAGGTGACGGAGTAGTAAATTTATATGTACACGACAGATAACAAAGATATATTTCTTATACAAGATCACAGTGCACAACAGTCGGCAGCCAATGAACATTCCTGTATTTGCTTTTTTTATCCTAACACACAGGTAAGAGTGAACAGATAATAGATCAGCTTAAGACAACATAACCTATACTTCACACATAATTGAAAGAGAAGAGTGGGAAACATAAACTTTCTGGCAAGCAAAGGTGATAATTTGAGAAGGTAAGCACCAAGAGTGAATGTGTTGTAGGGTGTAGAATGCTTACAGTAAAAACCTCTGCAAATAGACAGCAAAGGTGTAGATAATAGTGAACAAAGAGTGCCAAGAAACAGAAGGTGCTGGAGCTGCCAACAGGGGCCTAAGTCTCCACCAGAGAAATTAGGTAAGTGGAGAGCAGGCTCAGCAGATGGTATTATTAAGTCAGGCCCCTGGAGTTAAGGTCTTACATGCGAGACCTCTGGGAGAAATAACACAACTTTCCCTCAAATACTATAACTTCACAATTTGTCTGCATAAGAATTTGAGTTCAGAAAGTAAATTATAGCATGAACAGGTAATAGTGCAGAATACAACTGTTGCTATCAACACCCAGATTTCCATCAAAAACAGAACTCTCTCTTGCGTTGATTTCAAACAGTCTAGCAAAATTAATGCAATCAACCTCATTTGGTAAGTTGTCTTAAACAACAGCTGGCCAGCTAAATTATGACTGTCAAGGTAAAAGAAATAAGTTACCAGTGGATTGTGAACATGCTACCATTTAACTTGATAATGTTTAATTGCATCAAAACAAAACAGTTCTACATTAAGTTTAACTTAATTTACCTGTCCGTACGTTACATTAAGTGGTCTTTCCCTATCTTCAAACAACAAAGTTATTAGATACAGTAGCTACACACATATTTGCAAGACAGGAACCGGGGGAGGGTTCGACCTGCCTGGTATTATGTAAAATGAACATCAGTACGGCCAAAGTTGGGAATTGAACCCAGGGCTTCTAAAATGAGAGTCCAATCCACACTATCGTATAAATAAATAACACAGATACTTTACTTGAAAAGAACTGCCATGTGCTTGGACATAAGCTGTGCATCTTCCATTTCTTCACTCAAGGCAGGCAAGGAAACATGAACCAAATAGTCTGTGAACGGTGGGCCATTTCCAACATGTAGTTCAAATTCTGTTACATTACCATCCTTTATTTCCTTTTGCAGACTCTATAAAACAATACAAACAGCACACAAAATAGTATTTAACAATATGTACCGTACTGGGTGAATAGAAACAAAACTTTACAATCAAATTTATCATAGAAAACCTCCTTTTAGAGAAACTGTTGTATTTGCATGTAAGAACTGCTTATAAACTACAATGTCATTAAAAAAAAACATGTTTTCCTGACGAATTCTTTGCGAAAAATTGGTTTGAAATTTCGTTCCTATTCACCCCATTTTACAGTACTTGTAATATATAGGTACTACGAAATATTTTGGAGTTAAGTCACATGAGGTGTTCTCTGAATGCACATGAACGAATACATTCACATTTATTAGGCTTATCAGTCATTGTTACTTCAGTGGCTATAAAATAAAATATGTAACTGAATATTTCACAATTTCCAGAACTCTAAAACTAAGACAGGGTATTCACCAGTTAATATTCCAATGTTTTAAGGAATTGATATGTTTTTATTTTGACCAGAAAATGGGTAAGAGATTATTAGTGTTGAGGTGCATCTATAGTAGAACCTTGATTTAATTAAATGCCTAAGGGCCTAAAAATGAAAATCTGGCTTTTTATCCCCCCCTCCTTTTCCTGTGTTATATCCTCTTGCATATTTTGTCAGAATTTAAGGCAATTTAGAAAACATCTGTTGTTAGCCAACAGTAACATACTGCAGTTACTATCAATTGATAAGCCACAGCTGTGAAAGAAAAAAACTTCCAGTGGAACACACATGGAGCATTCAGTGTACGCCTTTTGAGTTGGGCTACGCACACACGTACACCTTCATCAATTGAGAATTTATGAATAACACTGCCGAGCCTTCTATGTTTTCATCTCTCACCCACTCTACCAACAAATTCCCATGGGAAAAAAAATTGCAAAGAATACTCATTTAAAAGTTTGCAAGACCACAGCGGTAAAATGAATTAATACTAGTGGCGGCAGCCACTGTAGCTGGTAGACTGCTGCGCTCGTTCAACAAACTGGTTACTGCTCATAAAAAATACTTTGCAATCGAACTTTTTTAGTATCTGCGAAACACGTTACTTACAAATGATTTTGATAGATACTCTGTTTTTATCACACGATAATAACAGAAAATAATCACATTATATGTCATTCGGAATAAAGTGAGCACTAAAAATTTAACCTTTGAAAAAATCACTAGCTGTTACTGCATATACATCACCACTAACAAGAGTTACTTTACTGCTTGTAAGGTTGGTAGCGATACATTGCATGTAGTTCCGTGTATTTTCCTATTTGACTACAACATTAGTGAAAGAACATATGATGAAATCTACCTCTCTGTATTTAATACACTTCAATATATTTACTTATGATCTTATTGACATTCATACTTACAGTATAATTAGACTCAATTGGCGCGAGAGTAACGTGACGCTATCGCCGACCTCGAGACGCAGTGGTTGTTACAGCTTGCTCTGCGCTTCAGACAGTTCAAAACTCCACCAACAGGTGGCATCAGAGTTAGGTTCTCGCCACCAAGCTGCATCATTTGCGTGCGTTTGTCTGTTGTGCGTACATACATATTCAAAAGTATTGGAAATTACTTTGAGTATTATTGCCAAAATGATGTGAAACCATCGGTAAAATGTAAATTATGTTTCACGTTTGCCAGCCTAGAACCAACATACTTTTTATTTCACATGTTAAAAACATACGTTATTTATTGTTTCTGAAGTGCGTCGTCGTTGTTCGGGGCTGTAGAACTGAACGAAACTTGAATTATTGAATAGCGTGTGTCACGTCTGTTTTAGTGGCGGTTTCGCGTTACAAATTCAAATAAAATATGCCCTCATTTACGAGATTCGTAACGGCAACAGTGCGTGTTGTTTAGATTAGTCTATGGACAGAACCCAGACATTAACTCGCAGGTATTTATAACTAAGATTACTTTTATATATCTTATATTCAGCCCCCATGCATTTAATGAGTAGATATTGTAAATAAAATTTATCGGAGCAGTTTTATGTAGTTGTAAACATTGCATGACCCTATGTAAATAAAAGCACATTGCATTATTTGTGTTTAAATTCGACGGAAAGATATAAACTGGCAGGAAATAGAAATTAATCAGGGCTTTTTTGAGTGTTCACTTTATTCCGAATCACCTATAGACACCACTGCATTCTACCACAAATAGAATTAATCAGTATAGCACGCTGCATAGCAGCACATTTTGATGGAAATGCAAACCACTATCTGTGAATTAGTTCCCACTGTCTACTGCCACACTGTGTGGACTAGGTACCTAGATGCTCGTTCATCCGCCAGCTGCCAGGTCATGATGCTCCATGCTAATGAAGGATCTGGGCACATGCATGTTATGCAACATAGCATTACTTGCTTGATTGTGCGCACTCAACCATGGTTCATGTTTCAATGGTACAATAAAAAATAAGGACTTGTAATGACTTTCTAAAATATTTTTAAGGAGTTTTAAATAACTAAAAACTTTTTGCTACTGTATTTCCACTTGAATTAATATCGCAGGTGTTTCTGTTACCTTTATAATACAATCATAGCCCTAATTTTAGTTCCTAGCTCAGAAAACCTTCTAACTTAATTGACACTCACAACCTGCAACTATGTTATGAAATAAGCCAGGCCTAAATAAAACTAAATAAATATTTTTCACTGGTAATGCTGCTAAAGGAAAATCAGTTTCATTGCAAAATTTGTCTGCTGGCTCGTTACATGTAAATTAATTCATTTCGACATTGATTGATTTCAAGCAGTATCAAACAGATTAGTTCAAGCAACAACTCTCCAGAGGTTGTGTTCGTACTACTACTGAATCACACTAGCTATGAGCACATTTATGGTATGACGAAATTTGTGTTGCAAGCCATCGCTACCACGCTGTAGTCAACTACAATTGTTTATCTCTAACAATGAGCGTGTGTAGGTACCGCATGTTCACTGCATTAGACAACATTTCAACACAATGTCACATTCAATTCATTCACGCGAAAAAAAATGTAACCAAGCTACAAAGTTACTTTGAGGAAGACACCAGATTGAAACCCAACATCCTGTGTGTGTAAGCAGCACACTCGGGCCAGGTAGTACACTGCTATGTGGACACAATTAATTGGTTTGATGCAACACGAACACTACGACTGGCAGTCACAGATGCAGCTATGCGTTGCATCTGTGATACAGTATGTTCAACGTTTGGTCAACAATTTTAAGGCGTTTCTCGACTATTGCGACCTCAAGTATCTTACATCAAATTGCTTGTCTCAGTGTCGGCTATCTCACTACAGGATGTTTTAAATGTCATTCATTAACATCCTATGTATGTATGTACATATGTATATCCATTTGACAAGTCCTATACTACATGTGCAGTTCTAAGTTTGTACTTAAATTGTATTCTATTTAGGCAAACAAGTAAATTGTATAAACACCAAGTTACACATTTAAATCAATTGTTAATGCAAACATTTTCAAAGAAAGTCCGATTTACTTGAAGAACAATTCAATAATCATTAATTTTCTTTCACATTTAAGTGTCTTATCTTTTCTCTCATTTCAAAAGTGGTTTTTGAGAAATACATATTTGTTGTTCAAAAGTTAATGGTATTTCAGATGGTCTTCCAAATGGAATTCAGTTTCTATGTTTAATTTTAGGGTTAATTGTGAGGTAGTCATGTTATTTGTTAGTGGTTTGGTTTTTTCTTGATCTAAAAGCATTGACTTCTGCTATTCAAAGTTGTTATGTTCTTTATTGTCACATATTTTCTGATACATCACCGTTACATTACATCTAGTCCTCCTCGTTCATCTCCATCCTTTTTCCGCCTCCTTGTTATTCTAGCGCTGTTGCCAACAGCACAGTCCCAAACATCTCATTTCCTTCCCTTCACATAAGTCTTAAACTCACAAGACCCCATGTCTTTATTCGTTATCCCACCACACACATTTCATGTTCGTCACTTGTCCATACATAACATCTATTAGGACACTACAGTAGAGATACATTACTACCTAGGATCCAGTACAATAATTCAAATAATTGGTTGCCAACAAAGCAGTTCAGTAACATCTGTATGAATACTAATACAAACACTACTCCTCAGCACAATGACACACATAGCAGTACACTAACATCGACAAGAATAATACTACAAACTCTTGCTGTACAATAACATCTGCATGAATACTAATACAAACACTGGGAATACTAATACAAACTTACTACTCAGTACAATGACATCTGAAAGGACACTACTACAGTGGTGTATTGCTACACACTAGGATCTGCAGTGCCCAGTACAATATTTGGTTTGCTTACAGGTTTAGCCTAACCGGTGGTTTCACCGTTCTATGAGATGCTCTCCTTGCTCCAATCTCTTTTTCTCCTGGAGGCGCAAATCCTTTAAATGGTGGGCTACCACTAGTACTCATGGACCCGTGTGGAGTTACTTTCTGTTCTATCCTTCCCCTTTTTGCCTCCCCACTAGCTGCC
>PNEQ01115380.1:0-19733 GCA_003012365.1 Medauroidea extradentata
TCAAGACTAATACTGCCGGCTTATCTCTATGTGTTACCAAGGGTTCAAGACTAATGCTGCCGGCTTATCTCTATGTGTTACCAAGTGTTCAAGACTAATGCTGCCGGCTTATCTCTATGTGTTACCAAGGCCTCAAGGATAATACTGCCGGCTTATCTCTATGTGTTATCAAGGGTTCAAGACTAATACTGCCGGCTTATCTCTATGTGTAACCAAATTGAACGGTGCCATATTGCTGACCGTAACATGCCATGCCATGTACCAACGTTTTTTGGCTTGAAATATGTCAGCGTTATATTTGGTTATGTAACAAAAGAGTAGCGTAACAGTCTAGTTATTTTATGTCTTTGTTGTTACGTATGAATATTATTTTTACTTGTTTACCAACTTACACAAACAATTATTCAGTCGCAGCTATTATAAAATAAAAAAAAAATATACGTAATTTAGTTTAATTCTGCCAACATCCAGAGAATAAATGCATTTTGGACACAGCACATTTTGTGCCTGTAGTACGAAATGTACACATACAACTACTCGGACTTAACGACTTTTGTAGCTCGTTCTGCTGGCGGACATCACATGTTTTGGTGCAGTTTTGGGCGTGAACTTGACGAGTTTTGGAACAGTACCCATATTTCAATCCACTTTCAGTTAGGACAATGCGGGGTGTGCTTCCATTTTACTTCTCGAAACAGTGGTATTGTTGGGCTCTACACAACGGCGCAAAAATCTCAATTTCGAAAATTTGTGGACTTTAACGGGTTTTGGTAATGGACGACTCATTTATACGTTTAATGTCGCGTAATGTTACAGTTTTGTATAAACAGCACTCCTTACACACTGAGTCATAAAGTAACGAGCGTAGGACCAGAAATATTAAGCAGCTACAAAGAAGTAAATTATAATGTAATTTACCCAGTTACAGGAATCTTGCATCGCTTGTATTACATAAATTAACGAATGCCTTGAAAATAGTTGATATTATTTCCTGGGAAAATATCCTACAAAATTAATTATAGTTGTGCACAGAAATAAGAAGTGTAAATATTAAACGGCAGCTAAAATTAATACCCGGAAATGTTAATGAAATTGTTACATTTAACTAATTAATACTTGAATTACTCGTATTTTATCACGAACGAGCTGTGGCCCACGACTTGGTTCGGGAATTTTTCAATATAATTCCTCTTTGAGTCGCGCAAAAGTTCAGCCTATCTTTGCAAAGCCTACTTTTTTTTTCAAAAACAAAAATATAACTAAATTTTAATACAAGTTTTTCGTAAAAACTTTTTGGACACTTATACAAGTAATGGTATTAATACTGATAATTGTATTGAAAGTAAAATTATTGCAATGTGTTTGTATTCCATGAAAATCTGAATCAATTTTTTTACAAGTTATAAATGAGGTAGAATAATTTTAAATCTATTAATGACTGTGTTAGATTCGCTTAAAAATAATTTTTAATTCATTAAATTTTTTGGAGACCACGTTCTCCCTGCCCCGTCCCCGTCCCCTTTTTCCGTTTGAGATAGATATTTTGTCATAAACATTGACGGGCGAACGCGAAACTCTCGGAGTTCCATCGCAGTATGATGATTGGTAGAGCCGCGATTTTATGGCGAAAAGATTTTTGCGACATTTGGTTTCGATGCGTCATGTGCACACCTGCAGCTCTGCTACATCGACTGTGGTTGGATGATTTTACTCTCACTTGCGTTGGCAAATTATAGACGTACAGACTCACAATAATCTTATTCTGATTGGTGCAGTCAAATGAGAAACGTGTCTGAACATAGACACGCTGTCAATAACCTTGAAACATAACTGCCGATGTGCTCGTGAGTCACTGAAACAAAGTGGGGCAAAAGTCTTTTCGCGACAAAATCGTGGCCCTAATGATTGGTATAGGAACACCTAAGTAACAAACATACAGCATACATTTATTTTTATAAATGTTATTTTTTACTAAGAAATTCTTGCGTATCTTGTAGTAATGTAATTAAATTAAAAATTTCATGCTGAGTACAGGCTATTCCAAGGCTATGCAATCGTAAAAATAGGTAAAAAATTGTAGCACCGTAAAACGGGGTGAATAGAATCAAAGTGGGGTGAATAGGATACAAATTTTGAACAAATTTCTAACTTACAGCTGTTGTTTTTTAAAGCTACGTTGTATAAAGAATAATTTTAAATATTATTAATTTGCCTATCAATAATCCTAAAATTTCTAACGCAGATTTTGCACTGATAATTTCGTTCTAAATATGTTGATCCTATTCACCCCATTTGACGACATACGAAGGTCTAGATGGCAAGTTATTTCACCCCTCAATGGACAGACTTCTGAACTGGGTGTTCGTAAGAATGTGCCGAACCCTGATGGATGACATAAAGTGAGGACATACCATGGTGATGCAACGGAGCAGGGTTGGGGAAGGGGGAAGGGCAACACAATACCCCAGGAAAAGCGCTGTTGCATATATACGGCTAAATACAGAGACTATAAGGTTATGCTAATTCGCTGCTCAACTAAGCCAAATAGTAGGTTACGAGAGTTCAAAAACATTTGTCAGTCGTTTTAATAAACTTTGTTACCTGTTTTCAAATGCCTCGATTTAATAAATAAAATCAACAAATATTATTTTACTCACCTTGCAAGAAATAATTTGGGAAGACCTACCGGGATATTTGAAAACCACTGCTCATTACTTGTCCAGGAAATATACAAACCCTTTCTTTTCGTGAATCAGCTGAAGTAGGTAATTGAAATTTATCTTCAACTGTATTGGTTAAAATGTTTAAAATATCGTTAATTTTTCTTTACTCAAGTACACTCTAAAATCAGTATATGTATTTATTTTTGTAATTGTAATGTAATTTAAGTATGTTTATGCAAAAGCACGTACCAATTATAAATGGCTAAATTTGCTCGTGAATAAATATATATATATATATAAATGAATTTCTGTGTGACTGTCCTGCACTCGACAACCCTTTATAAAATTGAAAAAAAAAACCCTTCATAATTTTAATTTAGCACATAACTTAAGCGAATGTAAATTAAAACTGTTGAACCAACAACCACAGCGTGAATATAGCCTAAATGTAATGCAGTATTAAAGTATTTTCAAAGACGTTATTAGCACGGCCCCGGCCACAGAAGAAAGTTCTTAAAGACCATGACCACGGATAACAATACCGTGTCTGCACAGACAAATTAAAAGAAAAATGCGCACTACTAAGAAGGCTATTGTTTAAGTTAAATCTTCGGGTGGGAGGAGGGATGGGGGAAAGGTGAGGTGAGAGGGTGGGGCCTTTAATAACGAGGACTTAAAAGCCGATGAGGGAGAAGTGAGGTGATGAGACAACACAACATCCATGTCCGAGGCGGGACTTGAACCCAGGGCCTCTCGCACCGTAGACCGGCGCATGACGGACTAGACTACCGGCGGAAGGATGGGTTTGTACGGTATGAAATACGGGTACAGGTCAGAAAAGTGGTGTAAACATTTTTTATTGTCATTGCAACGCATGCTAGGACAGATAGTTAGTAAATGAATAAGTCAACTTCAATGACGAGCAGCATCATGCACATGGAAAGAATTAGGTTCGACCCTGCCGGAAATTGAGGCCGGGTCGTTGTGGTCGAAGGCTGTGGGTGTGACCACTATAACGCCGCAGCTCCTGTCGTAATAGGAAACTTGGAGAAGGTCGCTAACATTATTCAAAATTAGCCATAGTTGGCTGATGTCTTATTTCCCAGGTTGGTTACGCACCGTGCCATTTGTTGTATTAGTGGCGAGTGTACATTAAGGGGCCTCCCCTATTTGCGCTTCAAATGCGTTGCTGAGAGTTACTATTCATTTTATGACGGAATTATCTAACGCGCATTATATTTGTATATCTACGAAAAGAACACAAACTTCAAACTATGTCGCAATAGTTTTAAACATTCGGCAGGTTTATTGGAAGCATCATTTTCGGGCCCCTCAAAATGGCAAAAAATGAATTTTCCAGACTACCGCATCACCAAAAATAACGACTGGATTCAAAACAAAACTATTGAAACAAGCATTAGACTTTGAACTATGCTGTCCACAAATAAAATAATGTCACCTCTTAAGAGGACGTGGTACATAAATCAACGTTAAAAGCATTTATCTGTAACTGTAGGTTTCTTGAAATCAATTTGCAAAAATTTAACAATAGCAATCCTAGACAATAGTTTTAGCCAACGTTTTAAACAAAATAGTTTCCAGTGTTACGAACTTCTGAAGCACAATCTCTGACGCAGGAACCTCATGCATTTAATTGCGGCGCAAGAGAACATGCGTAACGAATTAGTAATTCGGGATAAATATTTACTCATAAAGTTGGCAAATACCGTTATCTAGGATTCTCATTGAGTATTTTATCCATATTGGCTCCGGAAAAAGCGTAGAAATCAATTGATAATTTCAGAATTTATTTATCTACCACGCACTCTTAAGTCCCATAGGAAAAAGGATAATAGTGAAGCACTGCACGCCAGCTGAGTGGCTTGCACGGAGAGGCGATAATACATTACATACGTCAGTTAACGGCAACCTTACCGCTCCTGCCTTACACACACACACACACACACACACAGTCTATCTAAGGAGGCCCCTTAATATTCCTTTTATTTAATGACTCATCCCCATTGAAAACTTGGTCAGAAATGTGTATAAGCACTAACGTAAAAGTAATAGATAATAAGGTGAATACACAGAAAGACAGAAATAATATTCACTTACTTCAAGATTTCAACATATGTTAAGGCGACCGCCTAACTGGCGCTCTAACTGCGTGGAGCGTGTTCGGGTTAATTTTCTTCTCAGAGACGAGTAAACGTGCGTTCACAATGCTTATCAACCAAAAGAAAACACATTCCAGAGTACTTGTGAATACTACTTCCAAGACACCACGAAGATTGGAAGTTTTATTTAAAACACCTCAAACTAGGCTAAAGTACGCTTTTTTTCGGACGGTTGTTCCTCAAGATATGTGCACTGTATTCGTTCGAAATTGAGGTCTTCAATAACACAGGACTTTGCTCCAGTGACGGGTTCAATAAAATAATACTGTCACCGCTTAAACTCCCACAGTAAAAACGTTACGGCTGGCGTCACTTGTTAAGCCTTGTTTTTTTCACCTCTCACACATTAACACCCTCACCCGGTGGCCGCCTTAACAGAAACTACCTAACAGGTATTTCTTGGATGATACTAAAAATTAAGGAAATATTTTCAATACGCCAGTCTCAAACACACATGTACTGATGTTTCAAACGGCACGTTACATAAATAAATATTAAACTGAAGGGAAAATAATTTAGGAGACTAATTTTTTGAAACAGTTTTTTTGCAAATTTTTTAAGCAAATATTTTTTCCATGTGTCGTGTTTCTGGAGCACAATCCCTTAAGGCGAAATTTCGTGCATTTGATTCCATCGTAGGACATTATGGTAAAAGAATGCATCTTTCTGGGAAAATTTGTGTGCTCATTATGTTGGCAAGATTTTTCTTTGTAAGTATTTTACATTGCATTAAGCGTAGAAAACACTAACATTTTGAATAAATTTTTCAGAAATTTGTATCCCACGGTCTCATATTAACTCCCCCCCCCTTTTTCTCTATATATGTATAGTGTATATATATATATATATATATACACACACACACATATATATATATATTTAATACGATTTTTTTTTGTTGAAAAACTTACACGCGTCGTTTGTTTAATATAAACCTGTTAAATCTACGAGTTCTGGGAACATAAACCTTCTCGTAAGTCGACAGGAAATATTTTATAATTTTATACATAAATACGTAAGTATATATCAAGAATGATGTCAGGTTCGTGATTCTGAGAAAGAACATTTGAAAAAAACCTAGTAAATTGCTGTATTTTCTACTTCAACGATATGTTTGTGATCAAGATAACTATTAAGTAAGTTTCCCTTATTTTTACAGGAGTTTTTAATTGTCACTGATGATCCAGAGTGCAGTCGCACGTAACTTACTTGTTGGATTGTAAATTAAGCGAAGCATGGTCGTACAACATTTGGGAACTACTATAACGTGGAGGCACAAACACACACTGTTGGCATCGTTTTGTAAAATGTGAATATTGTGTTCTGTGAGCCAATGTGTTGAAACCTAATCAAACATAATATTATCTCAAGTACAAGGAAGAGACACAAAATAAAAGACCAAAACGTTTAAGTTAAAAAAAAAAAAAAGATCGTACTGAGTTTCACCCGAATGTCAATAAAATGCAATAATATGAATTCGCGGCGGTATTGAATTATTTACACATGATTATAATTATGAAAATTATTTACACGAGCAATGTGTGCCAACGAAATGTAAGTTGTTAATGTTGAATTTTCGAGAAACAGTTGTCTTATATAAGTTATATAAATAAACTATTCTGCTATTAATTTCGGAAACATTACTTTTATAAAAAAATTTTCATCGATGACACCTAACAATTTTTTTACTTTGTTTTAAGTAAATTACTGTAGTGTAGCTTTTATCTGTCTACAGTGGGAAATGCTATTACTAATTTTTATGGATTTTGATTATTTTTGTGTTTATGATACGTTCTGTGAAAACGAAAAAATCGCGCCGTTGCATCTAATACTATATTAAAAGAAAATTTGTGATTTAACGTTTTATGTTATTTGTCTTGAAATATGTTTGCAAAGTAACTTTCAATTTAAACCTAGAATGAAATTAAACTATTACAGAGAATTGTCTAAAATTCAGAACGTGAGGCCTTCATATTTTTGCTATGTTAAATACGAACTGTGAGTGTATAATTTGAGTTTTTTGAAAATAAAAACAGAAATTTTTTTTAAGGAAATGAGTTGGTGTGAGTTATAATTTTGTTTGTATAAATAGATTCTAAACAATTTTTGGGATCTTTAATTCATATTTTGCCAACACGATTAGTTTATGAGACATAAAAAAATATTTACCCGTTATTAAAACCTGTAACATTTATCTTTTAATTGTTTTGAAATGGCCGTTAATTTTACTGTAGAAAAAAATTGGAAATTTCAAGATTTTGGATTATTGTAGGTACAATAACTTCCACTTTATTTTTTGCTAAACTTTATTTTTGATGCAGATGAAGATAATGAATGTTTTCATGTATGTTGTCGTTGCAGTATCGCAGCATTCCGTAGGTCAGTGCGTGTTGCAATAGTCGGGCTTCTTGACCTAGATCCCATCAATGGCGACTAGGCTCTAGCCTAGTAGTAGATGGGGTAGTATGGGTAGCGATATCCTCTAGATGCGGCAGCTGCGGCCGCGGCGGCAGCGGCGCTAGATCCACTTCCGCTAGCTGCGGCAGCTGCAGCTGCAGCGGCGGCAGACGAGTCGAGACCTCCGTAGTAAGGAGTCAAATACTGATTGTAGTAGGGGTAGCTATATCCTCTAGATGCAGCAGCTGCAGCCGCGGCGGCAGCGGCGCTAGATCCACTTCCGCTAGCTGCGGCAGCTGCAGCTGCAGCGGCGGCAGAAGAGTCGAGACCTCCGTAGTAAGGCGTCAAGTACTGAGGGTAGCCATATCCTCTAGATGCGGCAGCTGCGGCCGCGGCGGCAGCGGCGCTAGATCCACTTCCGCTAGCTGCGGCAGCTGCAGCTGCAGCGGCGGCGGACGAGTCGAGACCTCCGTAGTAAGGCGTCAAGTACTGAGGGTAGCCATATCCTCTAGAGGCAGCAGCTGCAGCCGCGGCGGCAGCGGCACTAGATCCACTTCCGCTAGCTGCGGCAGCTGCAGCTGCAGCGGCGGCAGAAGAGTCGAGACCTCCGTAGTAAGGCGTCAAGTACTGAGGGTAGCCATATCCTCTAGACGCAGCAGCTGCAGCCGCGGCGGCAGCGGCACTAGATCCACTTCCGCTAGCTGCGGCAGCTGCAGCTGCAGCGGCGGCGGACGAGTCGAGACCTCCGTAGTAAGGCGTCAAGTACTGATTGTAGTAGGGATAGCTATATCCTCTAGAGGCAGCAGCTGCAGCCGCAGCGGCAGCGGCGCTAGATCCACCTCCACTAGCTGCGGCAGCTGCAGCTGCAGCGGCGGCGGACGAGCCGAGTCCATAGTAGGGCAAGTACTGAGGGTAGTATGGGTAGTAACATGCAGAGCATGCTGCGACGAGGGCCAGAAGGGCGACTGCCACCTGGAAAAAGAACAAAATTAAAACATTACAACTTTATGCGGATTAAATTAATCCATCTATATGCGAATTTTAAGTACAGAACTGATTAAATCTAGCTCTTCACAACCCATAAAATGAGCATGCTAGTTTATTCAAAATGTGTCTATGTAGTCGCTAGTAATCTTCTTTACAGGAAATCCAAAGTTGTCCAGATTTGTTGTTTGATGTTAAAACAACCACAAACTCTGAGGAGACTTTTCTAGTGTTTGTCTGCTAACGTTTGTTTAGTTGGTAACATGTTTGCTTCTTAATGTGAGTGTTACTGAACTGATCTCATAATATTTGCTAGTGTTATGATACTTATTTAATCTGTAATCGGCAAATATCAAGGATGACATTTAAATACCAAAAACGCATTGTGAGCTTACTGAAGTAATACTATCTCGAGAGGTCATACGTGGAAGTACTAACATATCATTGACACGTTTAAGGTAAGGAACTCATCGATCCATTGCTTAAACTGCAGTATAATATATAATGTATGCGTTTCCTGTTTTGTATTCTAATTTACTGTGTCTGCAAATTACAAATTGTTTTATGGTATCACGCACATTAAAATTACTATGCAGTACCTTCTCAACATACACGAAACTGATGGCTATACAGCAAAATAATCAGACATCCTTCAGTAAAAACTTCATTATAGAAGCCTGTACTGAATTTTGTGACACGAAATTTTATATTCACAGTTTAAATTACTTAGAAAAATTTATATAATGTCAGCCATTTGCGCATGTTTACTTGTCTGCGCGCAGAGGCACTACTTTTTGTACGCGTCAACAATCACTTGGAGATTTTATTTTCTATGTCACAATTCTGGAATTTACTTTTTTTTTTTTTTTAAATAATGTTTGTTTTCAATTTGTTTTAATACATTTGACCATGGTAGGGGGAGCAATTTTACTTACAGAAACAGAAATATAACATCTAATGAAATCCTTCAGTTAGTTTAGCTTTGGAATTGCCGAAAAAACGTAACGAAATGAAATTGCTGCCATCTCTATTTTAAAAAATTACTTAATCATTACGAGTAAAGACATCTTAAGTGTCTACAATTTATTTTATCGAAACGCTGCTGTGGCCAAAAATAGCAAAATAAATCTGGAGCAAAAATCCAACGTAGCGGCGAATGTTCCAAATTAACAAAAACTTACCATGTAAACTATAGAGTATTTTTCAAACTTAATTTTATTAAACTTTTTAGCGGAAAGCTACAGACGGGTGCTTATAATATCAAACACAAGTATAAAACAAGTGTTCTGTAATAAACACTAACATTAACATTCTCGTCTGTGCCCAAGACTAGGCCATTTGTTTACTTCACAGTAACAGGATAAAGTTATTTAATTAGAATTTCAGACGTAACAGGGGTCTAATATTTTCAAAAGTATCAACGAAGTTACCAAATAAAAGGTTTTTGGTTTAATGTTGAGTAACTACATTCTCATGATTTTTGACTTGCAAAGACATTTTTACACATTATGCTAACTAATACCACGTGAGTTGTCTTGCAGAATTTGAGGAGAAACTAACACAAACACCCATATCTTAGCAAGTGTCATTTAAAAAACACTGCATATAGAGATTATTTTCTGTACCTCGTGACACGTGTTCTTTACTGACGAAATGTGAGTGCATATGAAAGTAGAAAAAGTTTCAAGAACTTTAAACTATGCGCACTTTATTATGCTTTCCTATATCAATAAACTAGAATGATGTTTTACTTTCGCAGTGCTGGGTTACTATTTGACCAAGACTTATGGTCCCGTACAGACTTTCAAAATAATAGATGTACTATTTTGGGGAAATAAATTGTATGCCACAGTTAAATTATGATAGCTATATGTCGCACTTTTCAGCAATCAAAACAAACTTCTGTACATCGAACATTATGTCCATTAGTTTATAACGTCTCAATATGTGTCCTTATATGTTACCTACTACCTTAAGACGTGGGTTTCTTTCATTGTCTTGAAATTATTATTTACGAAAAATTAACGTAATTTTTATTGAAATTACTAAAAATCTCTTTTCATGCCTCTTATTTTAAAAATAGCTTAGAAATTTGTAGGTAATTTTTAATGAATTTATTACATGATTTCTCCGAAATGGTGAGCACCTACTCAGGAATCTAAATATTATTATCTGCGCTAAACACGTTATAATTACACGAACCTGCTACAGCTAGGAACATGAATAATTCATGAGTTTATCGTAAGGTAATTAATTTCACAAGACAGCTACGATTATATACGTGGAACCTCTTTCTTACATTACTCAAGGGACCTGGAAAAATTATTGCGAAATGCAGGAAAGTGTGAAAAGAGGGAAATTTCCAACGTAAAAGCAGCAAATGGAACCACAAAAAGTAGGTGTAAAATGAGGGAAAGTATGAAAACGGGGGTTGTAAAAATGGGGCTCTAATGTATTAGAAATTAAGTTTTCTAAGGAAAAAAACAGGACGTACTTCTAACACGGCTATGGTATCATACCTTAAGAGTCATTTTCGCGGTAGTTCAGTTGCTTCTCGTTCCTCGGAGGAAAGGATAATATGAGATTGGTTTGCCAGATCCACGCTTTTATACTCGTCAGGACTCGTGAAGTTGGCGTGTGTTGGTGTGGAATGGAGGGGGGGGGGGGGGGAGGTTTATTCCGAACGTGCGCTAAACAGGACAACGGCGTATTAACACGAAAACCACACGCTTCAGTGCGAAGAATAACATTCCCGAAGTTTGTCTGGCGACTGAGATTAAGAGAATGCATTGCTGGCCGCCAAACAATATGGTTACTCGTGCAGTAAGCTCCACGCGTCGTAAAAGTGCGAAAATAGTGTAAAGGGTCGAGTAGAAAAAGTGGCAGGGAGTATGCAAAATTTTAATGGTTTTAAAATTCATTTATTTGTATGAAATATTATTTGTTTCGTAGACATCTTAATGGCTATTTTTACAATAATGAAAATTTTCTAACGTTCATTGTTTTTATACGATGACTAAGGACCCTTGTTTTTCGCGAATATAATTTTGCCTCACTTTGTTTCTGTGGCTTACGTGCACATCTGCAGTTCTGCTTCGTGGTCAGTGATTGGATATTTTAACTGCCGCGAGCCGTGGTATTCTACCGGCAAATCACAGACGTGTGGTGTTGCAGGAACGTTATTGTAATTGGCTCAGACAAATGAGATACGGCTCTTTACATAGACACGCTGCCAATAACCATGAAGCACAGCTGTACATGTGTACGTAAGGCACTGAAACAAACTGGGGCAAAATACTTTTCGCGAAAAAAACAGGGTCTCTAATGATGACACGTCAAAGACTTTTTTTTTTTGCATAAAACGGGTTATTGCAAGCAAGTAAAACCAACTGACTTACAGAATCGAAATGATTCCCACAGAAGAACAGTGTCACGGGTGACGTTAAGACATGTTTTAAAACCTCACTGAATAAATAAATAAATACATTTAAAAATAAATATATATATCTATATACAAAATGAAGTGCCCCACTCACTCATCAACTTACAGCCCAAACCGCTGAACCCATACACGTGAAATTTTCAGCGTAACTTGCCATCATGGCGTAGGCACCCACTAAGGAAGGATTTTTGAAAGTCGAAAATTAAAGAGGTGGAAGAGGGCAAAACATGTTTTCGTGAAATTCTCGACAACTCTCTAACCTGATGATATATTGTTAATATTTGTACTTCAAAACATTGCCTAAGCAAATGCATATTTAATTATTTTTCGATTTTTCGAAATTCGGAAACTAAGGGGCTGAGAGACGTTAAATGTGTTTTCAATAAATCCTGTATTTCTCTTAAACCACTTAAAATATCGAGGTGATATTTGCAACAGAAAGGTGTTATTGTAAATGCCTAAAAAGCAAAAGTCATCCTTAAAAGCCGGTAAAAGATTTAACATGGTTTCTATTAATCATCCGTATCTCCTGAACCATTTAAAGTATCGAGGTGTTTTTTTTTAAATTTAAAATGAAGCTTACGTAAATATCTAAAAAGGAATTTTAAGGATTCTTCAATATTCGCAATTGAAAGTTGGTAAAAAAAAGTAAAACGTGTTTCCAAGTAAACGTCTATATCTCCCAAACCATTTGAAATATCAAGGTGGTTTAAAATGAAGCTTACGTAGCCTAAACATCTGATAAAGAACTAAAAATTTTTCAAAATTCAACAATTGTGGGTGTGAAAAGTAGTACAATGTTACAGAACTCCCGAAAAGTGATTTTGACCACGGAGAAATAACTAAAAAGTTGCAATCGATACGTTTTTTGCTCTATCAAAGACAGTCATTGATTACCATGGAGAGTAAAAAATGAAATAAATACAAAGAAGTTCTGCAACGGATGTACACTCAGCAAAGTGGACTGGATCAATTAATACGTAATTACGAGTTAGTTACTCTTTTCTCTAACATACGAGGGAGTAAAAAGTATTGTACTTTTATTAGCAACACTTTAAATATAGATTTAAATGCACACGATAAAAATATTACCTTTTATTATTTCTTAAATTTTGGAGCTAGCATGGTTTTGAAATCAGGCACACACACACACACACACACAATATATATATATATATATATATATATATATATATATATATATTACTTTTGAAGGGAAAAAATGCTGAATTTCAAATAAAAAAATTTAAATTTTTCAATGCGATTTTTGTACATGTTTTGATGTTTTCCAGTGTAAATCATTTAATTTATGTAAGTCTGATGTTTTTCCTTTCTTGTGTAATACGTTTTATGGAAATTTAGGGTTTCACATGCCATTATACAAAAATATGCGAGCTGGAAAATTTTTATTACTGTGTAAATGGTCACAAGGTGTGTCTACAAAATAAACCAAATTTCGTATGAATAAAAAAAATTAAAGTATTAAAACCGTTAAAATTGTGCGTGATACCATCCCCCCTTTTTATTTAAGGGAGAAGTTGTAGGAGGATTTCCTGATCGTACTCAACAAGATCGATCGCTTTATCGAGCGTCCGTGCCGTCGCGTCAAAACTCGGCGGTCAGACAGACCCGTGTATCGATGTTATCGTGTCACTGCACGTATTTCACAACCGCGGACTCCGGCCACGAGTGTGACATTCTTGCAAGGCTCCAAAAATAATATTGCGACATGCGGGATGTCTGTACAGCTGTCTGAAGATGCTCGATAACTGGACAAATGTTACAATAAAGATAATCTCACACAAACTGTAACGAATTACACAATAATTAACCACTTAGCTTGCTCTTCAGTTTTAGTTTCAGACGTTTCGGGAGTGAAGAGATTTTGCTCGGAACTTCACATCGAGGTCTTCAGCCTGGTTAGGGGTGACACGATGCACGGAGCAGCGCCGGAAGAAGGGGCTAGGGAAACGGGAGATCCCCGAGAAAACCCACCAACCAGCGGCATCGTCCGACATGACTCCCACATGCGAAAATCCGATGACCGACCCCGCCGGGAATCGAAACCGGATCGCCTTGGTGGGAGGCGAGCGCTCTAGCCACTGCGCTAAACGGGACCCTTCGGATGTTTGACGCGGGAAACAACACCCAAGGAGTTAATACGAATTTGTTACGTTCTGATAGGTTTTCAGACGATATTTTGTTACACTTTATCACATTATACGTGATTAAAAGCGTCGATCATCATGGTAGTTCTTCCCTACAATGAAAGGAGAATTTTGTAGGAAGTGGTCACTGTTAAAATATTTTGTGATAAGAACAAACTTTTTTTTTTTATGTCAGCAATATTTTAGTGGCGATATGTGGATGTCTCAACACTACCAAATTATTTTGTAGTTGTCACAAAATAATATTTTCCGTTTACTCGGTCGAAATCCTGCAGTAAAATGTGATGTAGTCAGGTCTCTACTCCCTGCCTTCCCCATAGATCCAGTGTATCACTACAGATGTCACTGTAAAAAAACTTCCTTGGATGTTTAGGAAGTTATTATCCCAGACGCAGTATGTTACAGTTACCTTACTTTGCCTTATAAATATGCAAACTTTTACAGATGTTACAATACAAGTCTAGTAACTTCAGTATACATTTGACTGTTTTATAATTAGGTTTAGGAGTGCTACTATGGATGTCTGGGAAACTATTCTACCATACCTACTTTCTTAGCGCTCCAATACGCACGTCTGGTAAATATACAAACTATTTTTTAGAGTGTGTTTGCAATTCTTGCAATAAGCGTACATGATTTATTGAACTATTTTGGAAATACGCCAGTGATGTGATATGTTACCTCTGAAAACCAAGAATGAACCAAGAATAAATAAATGGAACAAATAAAATAAGTAAGAGTAACTGAAAAATCAGAAAAAAACTGAGGACGTTATTATTATTATTTTCTTGGTTCACTTTGGTTTTATGAGTCACTGACATAGCACGAAAATGGCGTATGACTACAATTTTTCACTAAATGTATTACTACCTTGCTATCTTGCCGTATTATTTTGTAAAAATGTTTGGATTATTTGAATGAAGGGTACAAAATTACGAGGTACTAACAACATTTTAATGACTTTTCATGAGATCTAAAAGAAAGTTTGTGACGTTCATACTTTTTACCACTGTGGGTTATTGAAAACACATTTTGCGGATTTTAAAGTTTGTTACGCGTAAAACAGATTGGTGGATCATATTCTATGAGCAAAACTACATATGATGAAGTCTTTAACTCATTTTCCATGAAATGACAGACCCTTACAATCCTGGACCCTTCAAATATTCACATTTAACCTTCTAAAATCAATAACATAGATTATTTAACTACGAATTGTTACCACTCAGGTTTATACAGGCAGTGCATCTTAACATCTCGCCCACAGCGATGTAGTTTTGAGATGAGTCCTCGACTGGCGCATGGACGGCGTTGCAGCGCGTCACGCGTATTATTTTTTACTCGAAACCGCTTAACTTATTCATATTATGTTTATCTACGAAAATAACACACTTTAAACTATGCTTATGTGTTTTCAACATTTTCAGCACCGTTGTTAGAAACATGACTTTCGGGCCTTTTTAAATGGCTAAAAACGCTGTTTTTTTAACGGCTATAACTCCGAAAATATTACCTTAATTCGTAAAGCGCAAAGCGGGAGGCACGCGTTGGTCTTATCTTAACACTATTCAAAAATAAAATGTTTTGGTCATCGCTTAAAGTCCCGTAGGGAAAAGACCACAAAGAAAACCTTGCACGCCAGTTTGGCGCTGCGAATAGAGGTGATATGCTTCTCGTCAAACGTGGGACACTGGTTCTTATCGCTACGCTGTTCCCACGCGTCAAAGGTGGAAATTCGACATCGGTGAAGACTCCTCTTAAGCACATTAAACGACTGAGAGAGTATACGAAGGAAGCTGCCATGGCATGTTCATCAAAGGAACTAACACAACATTCACCCGGAGCATGTACCGAAAACTAACGGAAAACACTAAGAATATACCCTATGCTTAGTCGAGGAGAAAATTTTTGCTAATACAATCTGAGTAAATGTTATGGCTCAAAAACTCAAAATACAATAAAATTGTCCAACACTTAGAAAGAATGTTAAAACAAAAATTTTCCTCATTTTTTTGGTCACCGGAAAACAACCTTCAGAGACTGGTTGAAGACCAACTCTGCAATGTTTGTGCACGTATATTCATAGACGAACCCCACTATCACATGTTTCTTATAGCCTTCGTTAAAAAAAATATGCCACTGAACTAACTCCAAATGTGCTGTGTTTCTATTTGGTTATGTTATGCATTAAGTAGTTCCAACGTTGTGAAAAGTAGTTCCTTAGGAAATTGTGTTCAGTCTTGCATTATTTTAAAATACTTACCATACTTTTACATTTAATGAAAAATTCATTTTCCTGAATAAAATTTTAAACGAAAGTTCTATTCCTTAAATACTTTTAATGTAGCTTAGAACAAGAATCTACAACTATTGGTTAAGTAAGAATCTTCTTTTGCGTAATATAAGGCAGTGTTCAGACTACCAGTAAACTGTGCGTATTTAAACAGTTTTTTAAAAATTCTTCCTAAAATTTCTAGAAACTTTTCTGTAGACAGAAATATCTCTTTTTTTTCGTAAGGCACTATATCTTAAAACGTGAGCATGTTTTGTGGTTATATTTCATAGGCATTTAAAATACAATAGGACAGTTGAAAAAAAAAAAAAAATTTGAACCAGGAAAAGAAGAAAAAGAATAGCATGTGTGCTTTCACTGGCAAATCTTTATTATGTTGTATAGCCTGGAATTTGTTAGCATGCTTGTAAATAATCAAAAGTCTTTTGGAGTACTAGACATCTCGAAGATTGTTTAAAATTTATATTTGAACACACGTTCTTATTACAGGTTGTGTAAGGTCCTTGTCATAAAACACGAGGGCTTCTATAAATATTGCAAAATTGTACGTTAGATTTTCGTGGTAATTTATAAATCTTCATTCACTATCATGAATTTAATTCACTTGTAACCTGTGATTTGATTACCGTTAAACACAATAATACTTTTCACTTTGCAGTTTCGTAATAGCGATAAATTAAAATTATTTGAATGATTAAAGTTTAACTATCTATACAAAAATAAAATTTCATATTTATTAGTTGACAAATCCTGCCTTAAAGACTGTCTTAAAATTTCATACATCATCCTTATTATTAGTAGTTTTACCGACATGTGTCCTGCCACAGAGATTGTATAAATATTGTCCGTGTATACTGTTCTGTAAAATAAAATACCTACTATACAAAATTTCAGGGAAATGTAATAGTTAAAAACTCTAAGGAACTATTACAAATACACTATCCAATAGTTTAGTTGTGATATTTTACATTTGATATAAATGGGATTTAAAAAATTGTATCCCATAGTCACCGTGTGCAAACAAATGAAGAACTGTTGCGTGACATATCTCGCGAAGTTGGCTGAAAAAAAAAAACTTTCATATAATTGAGAATTAAGACTGGCAATTAAAAACTTTCATAATAATTACATATTTTTCAAATTAAATTCAGTTGCAAGGTGCAATTTTTTCTATGCGTAATATGACGTTATTAAATAGTTTAAGCAAATATGGCAAATAATAATCACGAACAAGAGATGTTTGTTGTTTGTTGTATGTTTGTTGAACACGAGTGTAAAACGACTTCGTCAATCTTCTCGGTGATGGATGTTGACATCTTGTCCACGTTTAATGCTAGTGTTTTTCCAGTGTTGTAATATTTATACTGCAGTTAATAATCTTGGCACATTATTGTTTCATTTTGTTTTCTTGATTGTGATGGAATCTCGTTTCTTTGTCAAACGCTTTCACGAATAGGGTTGCTGTAACCGGCTATTGGACTTACGTTCCGAAGTAACATTCAGTTAGTTTCAAGGTCAAGCCATGTGGTTCACTGAGTAAGTCTGCAAACAAATCGCTTAGTATTAGCGGCAAACACGTTACACTTTAGTCAAGTAAAGTCTAAGCATTTCCTGTTGTGAACTGTGTCTAGGAAGTGCGATTACACTTTGCAAACAGCAGTTAAGTGTTCGTGATACTTAGTGTAACAAATGCAGCACAGAACAGTTGTGAGAGTGTTTGAAATAAACACTATAAATACTTTCTTTACAATGACATAAAATATATTGCAACAAATAAAATAAATAAATAAATATATATATATATATATATATATATATATATATATATATATATATATTTAAATTGAACCAAGGCAAAGTAGTTTTGTCACGAAGGTCAGGTTTGTTTAAAGTATTTAGTTACGGTAACAAAAATTTGTGTTGCAGTTATAACTGTTCAGCAACAATTTTTTTTGATAACATAATAAGAAAAGTTTTATGTTAAAAAAATTAATTTCTCTCCTAAAAAATAAAATAATGCTAATGTAACGAAAAAATAGTAAAGAATAATTTAAGTGATTCCAAAAGATTTATTTGACGAGCGCATAGGCCCCTATTGCTTATAGTGGATAAATTACTTTCATAGAATAATAAAATTAAAGTGTAAAAATAGTCAACATTAGTTGGAGTAAATAATTCTACGAACACACAATCATTCTCATAACGTGTAAATAACGCAAATTTGTGCACTCACAACTTATTCCTTGTTAAAATGTTTTTTTTTAAGCTGGAACATTCTGTGTACGGTGAAGTGTATACAAAAATGTTTTTATGTACGTATTTTTGATTCTCGTATTAGTCTTGCCCGTAACATAGTTTTCATGTTATTTATTCATTGACGGTAATACATTTAGAGTTCTAAACAATATTTGCATTAAAGCCAAACGAATAGCCGGTTTTAAGGTACTGCTGCACCAAAATGATATGTAACACAAAACGCTATATTTTCTTTAAAAAGTTCCTGTTAATAAATATCTTATCCTGAAAGGCGTTCAGTTATATTTAACACCTTCCTCTTTTTTGTCAGTCGTTCGAATTAAATGTGCAAATACCCAGAAATTTTGTTAAAATTTAATTTTAAAAATCCAGTTATTTTCTACACATAAAAGGATAAATGTGTGGTACGTAATCGTAAGGTTTGCTAACTTATACAGAGTATCATGGCAACTGAACTCACACATGGAAGACAATTTGCTCTGACAGAGAAGAACGGGAAAACTAGACAGCAAACTTGATGTATTACGCAGTATGTTTGCAGACACTGAGACGCCACGTGTTTTTAGAAACGCCATGGCTTTCACTTCTGTGAGTAAGGAATCATGAGACTAAAATAATATGTGACGTAAGTAGGGACCTTAAAAATTCGCTTTCTCTTTTCGGCACAAGCTAGAATTACAGAAACTGTACGTTCGTGTCAATTACACAATTGTACGTAGTTATTCAATAGGGAACCAACTACCATGGATTTTAATAGCAATTAGTTCCTTATTGCGTAGCTACGTTCAATTAACCCTTGAATTACTTGATACCTTCTGAAAGTGGCTGAGACAATAACAAAACTATAAATAAATGCATATCTATTTCTCTATTTCAGGGGATTTCTAAATGTTTGTTGCAATGGGAGTTAACAATTAGAATTTATTGGTCTGAGGATATACGCCATTGCTCATGTTTTGCTGACCTAACTTGTATTGAAAGACAAAGTGACGAAATACAACCCCCCCCAAAAAAAAAAAAGTACAGAAAAACGTGTCTGTGTTTTGTGTTTGGGTGTTGTCAAATTCTTGACTGAATTCTATCTTTAGAATTCTTGCTGAATATATATATTAGCTACCCCGACAAACGATGGTTTGTCACATAAATAACTTATTATAATAGTGTAAGAAATATAAGGTATATAAGTGGAAGTGGTCTAATAATAAATAAATAAATTAATAATAATAGAGCAGCGACACTTGGTGGAGATAGACTGGTATCAGCTCGTGGGATAACTGATAAATCATCACTTACACAGTTATCGACAGGGTTCTATAATTATTAAATTAAAACTATTTACTGAACAATAGC